>JAMLFT010000073.1:0-62252 GCA_026544285.1 Pachyrhizus erosus | reverse complement strand
TTTAATTGATTTTATTAAATATGATATAAAACAATAGTAATATTAAAAAAATATTAAGGGTATAAATAAAAAAATTATTAATATTACATTAAAAAATTTAAATGATAATTATTTTAAAACAATTTTTGTATATGAAAATTAAAATAAAATAGAAAAAGTATTTTTTTAAAAAACTCATCCTATTAATTATATTTTTAATATTTATATAAAAATCTTAAAAGTCATATAACAGAGAATATAATGATAATAACAACCTGCAAGTATCTAGGACCAACATAATACATATATTTTGAAAACAAAAATAAAATGAAAAGGCTCACCTGGAATCATTTGCAGGTAGTTTTGTTGTTTCTATTTGAAGAGAAACCTGACACCCAATTATTACCTTTTTAACCAAACAAAAACTTTTTAACCAAACAAAATTTCTTCTGACTGCAGATATTACCTTCCCATATGACCCATTCAAAGAATACCACTCTGGATCAGTTTGACCTTCACTTTCAACTCGAACAGTCACTAAACCAAGAACATCACTTTTCCAAAATTTATACCAATCATAAATTGTGACATTGATCTGCTACGTCAGCAGGGAAAGAAGTCAGTTACACGGAAACCTCCATTACAGATTTAATCTGTCAATGGAGAAGCTTTTACTGACATAAGGCATGAAAATATGCTGATACTCCTTTATAGATATCAATCCCAGAATATGCTCAAAATATTATGTTTGATCACTATAATTAGCTTCAAAAAATTACGTTTGCATAGATATATTTATTTTCATTATTCTTCTCATATGTTTTTTGTTTGTTTGAGTTTAGAAAAGAAAATGTATGGATGCATTAAATTTATTATGAAAACACAAAACTAGAATCCGAATGGTACTCAGTGGACACACTTAACATTCTGAATCCAATAAGTAAAAGATAATTTATTGAAGACAGAAGCAACAAAAGCCTTGTCTCACTAGGCGGCATTGGCTACATGGATCAAAAGACAGCATTTTGTGCTGTCATAAATCATGTTTAATAGTATAATAACAAACCATTTAAATCTATATACTTCTTATGGTTTGGCCTAAAGTTTTTCTTGGTCCCCCCTAACTCTGAGCCTCTAACTATTGAACTATCCTCCTCCATCTATCAACTATTTCCTTATTATGGCTTCTATAGGTCTTCTCTACAATAGGTGTTAGCCCAACTGTCTCTCTAATGCAACATTCTTTTTTTTATTAATATTACAATGACAATGAGATAACACACACTAGAGTAAATAAAAAGCATTGTCAATGAGATAAAATCCATTCAAAGATGGAAAAGTTTCCATAAAAGCATTATCAACTGCCAAAAATATATATTATAGCATGAAATTTATAGCTAAGAGGTAGATAAAACTATTTGTTCTCTGAAAGAACATAAATCCGTGTAAAAAGAAAAAAAAAAATACTAAGCATGTTCAACATCAACATCAATCTGCTTGAACCTCACAGACGACGGAAACCATTTTCAGCAGCTGTAAACACTTGGTGTAATTACTCCAAATCAAAACATAGATGATAGATAGATGATAAGCCAGCTACCTGGACAGGAAGGTTATCAACAAAAAAATTGAACTCCTCACCCTCGCCCCCTCCCCACAGTGGATTTTTTGAACCCGAGACCACGGAACTGCATCAGCACACCAGATTATCAACCCAGTGAGCAATGTTAAGCAAAAACCTTGCGTCTAAGAAGATATGCTGAGTAAGGAAACATATAGTGTCAGTATATCACACATCTCACACTGCACATTCCTTGTTGTCAAATCTGATATTACATGTATTCCATTTAAAATACAAAATCTTTCTGCAAAATTACACACACATATATTTTATGTGTAGTCACATATATAACTGTATGGGTGCTGTGCACTTATTCCAAAGCATCACAAAATATTATGCCATCTAAAAATTAATCTTAAACTTACAAATGGAAAGTAGGATTAAAGCTAGAAACAAATACAAAAGAAAGTAAACCAAGGTTGATTACAGTAGAGAGCTCAAAACCTAAGAAACAATGGCAAAAAGTAGAGAAAGCAGTTAAAAGCAAAACTGGAAAGAATCCACCCCCGAAATTTCTTCAAAATATAAGAAATATAGATTTTTTTTTTCTAAAGCAACTCCCCAAGCCATTAACAATTTTTTCCTCTGGCTCCACCATTTACTGGAGAGATGAATTCAAATAAAGGAGGAAAAAAAAACTAGATCAACAAACCTGAATTGCTCTTCACTGCCACATTTAATGATAGCATAAGGATCCAGTTTGCCAATTAAATTTGGAGTTGCTCCAACAAGATCCTTAGCAGTGAGCAGAATTACCTTGAAAAAGAATATAGAAAGAAATCCAAATATCATCAATATCTTCCAGTATATTTATACACACATAAACCTTAGTGCAAGACAAGTTGCCATCTCTAGATCACCATGTGTCTATATGGTTTCTATCAATCTCTTCTTGACACAGTCAAATTTTTTAACTTAGTTGAAATCACGATAATCCTGAACTACTTAATAATTTATCGTTATCTGGGGAAGGAGGTTCAGCTAAACATTACTAGAAAAAACAAAATACCTTAATCTGATACACCCAACCGGTATGAGAATCCACTTTAGGCTGCTCCATCTACAAAAATAAGTGCACAACTGCATGGAAACAATTACACCATGAAGGAACTAACGTGAAAATTTGGAGCCACTAAATTCTACCCGAACAGTATTTTCGTTATTGACAAGCCACAAGTGCAAACGAGCTAATGATCACAATCCACAATCCTAATGAACTGGAAGCAGAGACAAATCTGAATCCAAATTATAGAATTTAGAAAAACAAAAATAAAAGCAGAAAGATAGAGAAGGAATATACTGAATGCAGATTTTTGGCTTTTGGGAAAGGGATGGATGAGTAAGCATGAATGAGACTCGTACTCAGTGCGTGCAAAAGCAGATTCTTAACCTCTCAACTCTCAATGTGTAGTGTTAACTATTGCATGGTTGGTGACACCACCATAATCTGTGATGAGGAGGACACAATTCCAAGGGACATTGACTTATTATGTAGTTATCAACCTCCACATTTTTATTGTCATTTTAGCAACAGAAACTTGTCTTATTTTGATTCTCATTTTATAATATTAACTGAGCATTAAATATTTTTATTATATTATTAATAATTTATTCTATAATAAAAAATAAAAAAATATATAAAAGAGAATATAATTAATATAAAAAAAGAGGTGTATTAAAAAATTGTACAATAATATTTATAAAAATTAAAAAATGATCTATAGTATTTCTTAATTTCTATTTCGAAACTTTAAATGTATGGACCAACATGGAGACGGAGAGAGTATTATATACCCTCCTTCTAAAAATTTATATATAGGAAAAATATGTATGGATATTTCACATGCTAAATGATACTTAAAGAGAGAAGAAAAAATCATAAAAAAATGTTGATATAATAGATAATAAAATATGATGAAAAAAGAGATAAAAATATAAAAAAATTTGATGAAATGTTAAAATATCTTTACTGATATAATATGCACACACACACACACACACGTCGAGATAGGAGAGAGAGTTTTCAATTTGGAAGCAACAGAACAGCCAAGACTTTTTCGAGTGAGTTGGGGCTCTCGGAACATAAAAACATAAAATAAACTGATAGGATGGGTCTAAGGTCCAAAAACAATTAAGTGGTTAAAAATATTTATAGGATGAAGTTAAATATTAAAATATTAAAATAATAAAATATTATTTTTATTTTTATTTAATTTTATTTAAATTATTTAAAATACTAGATGATGATATATGTGCAGTTGTTATAAATTAAGTTTATTATAAAATGTAAAGTTTACAATGTATTAAAGTAAGAATGAAATATCAAAATTTATGTTTTTATCTTTTTAATAACTCTCAAATGGTAGATTTACGTTATTTTTCAAGCGTGTTGTGCTTTGTTTCCTATCATAAAGGTAGGTCAAAAAGGCATAGATAAATAGATGGTGGGACATGGAACTGAAATAAAAAGAACATAAGTGGAATTGCTTTGTGGATTTCTGAATCCGACCCATTTCTTCTTCAATTCTCCTCTTTTCCTTTCTCCCTTTCTAATCAAATTGATTTTTTCACTTGAATATAGTACCTCTTTGAAGCGTGAAATATTGAATCTTAAGGTTTAATAATTAAATTTAATGACGGAACTAGGGGAATAAGAGATTATCAAATTATACTAGGTATTAAACTTAGTCAAATGATAACTAAGTTTGGATGATAATATTAAGAGGTAGTTGGATGAGAAGAAAAGCCTAAGCTATAAAGAATATTTGTAATATGCTGTTATCTTCTTGACTGCCTGCATTATTCATGTGCCACAAAATCTTTTGTACCCTAGTGGTGAAGCCGGTTCGGGTCACTAATAATATTATCTATTTGCCTTTAAAAAAAATTGATCAAATGATATTTGATACAAGTTAAATTACTAATAATATTACTAATGAAATTACACAACTTTTTTTAACATTTAGAATAATCTATCTTTCTTTATAGGAGAACATAGTATAATTTTTTAAAAATAATTAAGAAAAATTAGTATAATGTATAAATTAATGTTAATATATATTTTTTAAACAATTAAGATAATTAATATTAGAGTAATTTATTTTAAATTTATTAATTTAACCATTGAATCATGTTATATTATCATAGTTATTACACTGTTATCATAATCCTTACGTATAACATTTTTATTTTGGTTATATATGTATACCATATTTTAGATAATTAATAAATTTTTAAATATGCAATTTGAAAGTGAAAAAAAACATTATATTTAAAGTATACTATACGCTAAAATAATATAGTAGTATATTAAAGTATCCATTTTTTAATTATGAAATTTTATAGAGTTAATCTAACTTTCAACATAGACTTCCATAAAAAGTTAATAGAAGTGAGATTTTATTAAATTTGATATTTCGTATCATTTGATCTTAATTTAAAGTGTGATTTTGATTTGAGAGGTTAAATTACGTTACATAATAAAAGTGTACACATGCTGTTGATTGATGGCATTTTTTATTTAACGTTTCACGTGCACTTTTCATCCAACTGGTTTGTTCTCTACTTTATTAATTAATAAGATTTATAAAATCTAGTAACGACAAAGTCCTTTTTAAAAGCAAAATAAAAAAAATTGAGATTAAAACTCGCCTTTACTTTGCTTTTAAGTTAAGTCGCCCATAGCCTCCTCCCCCTTACAATCTTCGGTGGTGTATGCTTTTTAAAGTGAGTGTACCGAATTAGTGTGTGAATCAACTACTAATATATGTTTAAAATCATCAAGAAAAGATTTTAGGATCCTCTCATCATCAGCATTAGGATTATGTTGCAATTCAACTAACATTCAGGGATACACTATAATGACAATAACAATTAAACCTAAGCTTCTCAAAGGGAACTCTTCAATACCTATGAATAATTCCTCATCTATATTCTAATCTCTAAAATATTGATGACCCAACATGAATTACACTTCAGAAGGCTATTTCCCAATATCCGCATGCAGATACTATAACTAACAATCTACAATGTGTTCAAAAAGTGGACATCATGGTTGGTCTGAAGGTGTCCACTGATTTAACAAAATATGAATTTGACGCTCACAGAAACATTAATTAATTGACAAAAATTACTTGACAGTTCATTCTTTTCAAATAAATAATCACATTATCTATTTCCACATTACCAATGCTAAACCCTCAAACAAGCTTGTCTCCAATTAAAAATATTACAAGACTGCAGTTTATACATTATTTTACTGCTGCCATAAAATCTGGAAAAAGGAAACCGTCGTATTGAAATCAATTGTCACAAAACCCAGAATTATCTAAACTAACCAAATTTTGATGATTTTATGTTATTCTGGTCACTCGAGAACAGGGCAAGTTTAATTCACTTGTCTAAGTCACACTGTATATACTCCCGCTCTTTTCTGTTAAATGGGAATGAGTCCAGAGCATGCCAGAGACTGAGTTAAAGATTCTCAATCAGCTGCCAGAGGCTTCACCTTCTCTCGCAGGAACTGCAGTATATGCTCACGTTTCCAATTATCAATCCTGCAACAGACAAAAAGGAAAATAAAAAAAGAAAAAAAAAAAACAAGTTAAAACTCTTTCATTCAAAAGAAAAAAGAAGATTGTTTTAACTCCTAGAGTACACAAAAGGTATAATTTTCACAACTTTCTTGTGAAGAGAATGCAGCTGCATAATAGCTTTTAAATCACATTCAAGAATGATTTTGAAGCAATTGTGGCTATTTTTGTTTAAACTTTAGTTTCATTGGAATCCACATAGCCATCAACCAAAAGTTCAACAAGTTATTTCTATTGGTAGATAACTCCAATAGTAATTTACTAGCTTGTTTCATTTCAATGGAGAGATCAATTCCCTTATATGCTACACACACATCCACAAGCTTAGCATTACTCATCAATTCCATAATGAGTATTGTTTCACCTTGACCTAGAGAACCTTGTAAATAAATGTTGAAGTTTCAGTCAACTTAAAACATTTGTAAAAATTCTACAATGTTAATCAAACTTATGTCCTTTTGTCCTTCGTATAGAAACTCCATCGCTAAAGGAATTTGGGGGTCAAAGAAAAATTATAGGTGAAAGCATTAAGAATGATTTAGAGATCAATGGTTTTTTTTATAGATAAGATTCACAATAGAACATTCAACATTATGACATTGTTTGGTCTATGTAGCTACCTACACCTAGTGGGAAGAAACTTGGTTGTGGTCATATTATCCTTTTGATAACTACAACACATTTTTGAAAATCAACAATGTAGTCAATGCCTTAGTATCAATTAGAAAACAAAACCAATGACGATCTCCAATAACAAGAGGCTAGCAAGTTACTCATTTGCAGAAAATAGAAGTCTCACCTAATTGTCTCCTTTTGCTGACCCGCATCATCCAGCATAATTAGCTTTGGTGGAGAGTTAAAAACATATTGAACTTTTACTGATGGAAATTTATCCTTTTCCTCTTCAATAAAGCTAACAACTTCAGGGTAGAAAACAAGTTTCCTCATGCAGACTTCCAGCAAAGCTCCAGAGTATGTTATCTAAAACATAAAAGAATTAATGTTCATCTTTTCGTTGTGTGTGGGAAGAAAGGTGGGATATGATGGAATGTTGAAATGACTTAATGACAAAAAAAATGCAGTTACTGCAAAGATACTCTCATGAATCATCCTGGTTTATTTGCAACTTTAACTCCAATATCAGGCAAGCTAGTAAAATATTGAGATAACATTGCTTAGGTAACAGTTAGTTTGTTTTTTTGTTTATGATTACAAAAATGTCACCTTATTTTCCCATTGTTTCATGTTTCTCAAATGCTGTGAAGGAAATGATAAAACCAACATTTAGTTGTTTTCAGTATTCCTTTGGAAAAATCATGAAAGTAAGAAATAATGTAAAAGCGTGACAATTTTGTAATTATTTGTAAAACTTAGCAACTACAAATGAAAAAAAAAAATAAAAAATCAAACACCACCTTAGGGCATTGTTTGGTTTGAAAAAAATGTCTCCCATTTTCAATTTCTCCCTTTTGCTAAGAATTTCAAAAAAGTTACATTGTTATTGCTTTGTTTCTTTTTTCAGACATTTGCACATGAAAGGATGAGTTTTTTTTGGTAATCATGTCATTGGTATGAAATATTCACTGACTATATGGATGACTAATTTCCACTAGGAAATTGGCTAATCACCTTCTCAACCATGTTTTTTTTCCGTTCACAAAGGCTTGAGTTTGAGATCTTGCTTAAAGGATTCGAGCTCAGTTATACTTAGACCAACAACATTGTTGGGTGAAGTGGTGCTTAAAAAAAAAGACATTTTGTTATTTTCACTCACTAGTTCCTATAAAAATATTTAAAAACAGAAAATAAAGTAAATAAAAGGTGAACTAATAAAAACGGGAAAGAAAACAGAATTTTTTTTTTTTTTTCTCAAATCAAACTGGCCCTAACATTTTCATTTTCACTTAACCTCAGCAGACACTACACTTCCTTTTGTAATGCTTTATTGGCAACCCTAGAAGACTAACTCAGTAGTGGTATATTGCATAATTATATAATTTGCAACCAGATCATTTAGGTCTAAACCGTCATAATTCAAGCACAAAGCAAAATTGGTAAATTATTTTCCGAAATCACAATTCACAGATCAAGCGATAATGTAGCCTAGTGAAAACAGATCATATACAAACCTTGGTAGCTGCATCATTGGAGTCTTCGGTGCAACACTTGAAACAATCCGATACCAACTCTGCAACCGAAATTTGAGCTTAATACAATTCTATTCGTAATTGTGACAGTACTATAACCGTGGCTCACCCAGCGAAACAATAACAGTCAAATCGAAAACTACAGAAGAAACAAAATTGGTTTTGAATGAAATCGAAATGCAATTGACCTTTGTCCTTGACGTACTCGGAGAGAGTATTGCAGTCAGAGCATAAGGCGAGTCCGGTGAAACCGAGATTCTCGCATTCTCTTGAACTGAGTTGCTCCGCTGATGCACCCAAACTCAGAGCCAATACCACAATCACGGCAACGCCATAACCACCCATCAAACCCTTCTTCATCTCTCCGAATCGAACCAGCGAGCCAATTGACTCCATGCCACACTACTCTCGCTCTAGCATTATAGGCTTCGCCATATGGGCTCCAGGCCCATAAGCTAGGGCATTTTGCATTTTTTTCTAAATACAACCATATTTTAAAATACCTTTGACATATAGTTGAATTTAATATTACAGAAATTAAATATTAGTGGGTAAAATTTATATATTTTAATTTCTAAAGGCGTGTGAGAATATTCTGAAATCTAATTTCTAAAACATTTTTTAAAATTAAATTTTGAAAGTTGGAAAGGTTTAATTTTTAAAACATTAGTGAAATAATTCTATTTTCAGAATTTATTTCCTGAGAGTAATTTTTATTTAAAAATTATTTATTATTATTGGATAAATAACTATAAAATTAAAATGATCGAATAAAAAATAAGATATTCAATTATTATTAATTATGAAGGATCAAATGTTGATGAGAAGTACTAAGAACATTTTTTTTTAATACACTCTTATTGGTTATAAAATTTATTGAGCATTATAAAATCATAAGAGATAATCATTAAAATAAGATACGAGACCCACAAACTTTTATGATTTTTAATATATTTCAATCAATGTTGATATATATTAAATACAAAATGGTACAAATATATGTCAAATACTAATAAAATAGAAATGTAACATAAATTAGATGAATTAGTTACATGTTTTTCTCCTAGGATATGTATAACTCTCTTCAATGTCAACCCACCACAATATGTTTAATTTTCCTACTTGATTTGTTAAGCAATAGACTCATTTGTAATCTTTCTAATATCATTCATATGGACTAATGTAACTTAAAAAAATCCCTAAATCTTATGTAAAAAAAGAATATATCATACTTAAGAAATACATCACAATGTAATAATAGTCATAATATATATAATAAGAGTAATACATTTACCTTGAACTAGATATTATCATGTCAATACGTTATTACATTGAGTCTCATTGATAATCAAAATATACTTCGTAGTAAGAATGTATATATTTAAGAAATATATCACAATATGATAATCATAATACACATAATAAGAGTAAATACATATACTTTTACTTGAATAAGACTTTGTCGTCGATAAGTTGTTACATTAGGCCTTATGTGATGGTAGGAGACAAAAGTTAGAAATGATGTACAACTAAAGCATATATCATCAACACATTGTGTTGGATCTATTATCCATGATCTTCTGGTGATGTTATCCAAAATGTAATTATTATAATTAAGTCATCTTTAATCAAAATCTTTAATTGACCATGTGGAATGACAAGTGTCTTATAGATGTCCATATTATTGTAACACTCTCTTTAGTATATGTACACGTAGGTGTGAGTAAAATCTAATGTTGATTAAATACAAAGTTGATCTGAAAAGTCCTTTACTCTTTGTGGGACACACATAACATCCGTTTTATTTCTATAACATATTTATCATGTATGTTTATCAAAAGGAGGTGTGTCTTTAATGTAGTCATATATTGCCAAGAGTGAATGGCTAAAAAATGCTAAAAAACTGTTTGTAACAAGGTCAACATGATTAATTGAATCTAAGGAAGCTAACGAAAACAAAAAACAAACTTTGGTATCTATAGAAGAGTTATCTACCCTTATTTGACAAGTAGACAAGTAGGGTGTATATTAGCATCATCAATGTACTCTATGCATACTTATTGTAAGTTTCAAAGTTACAACATCTGTATAAAAGTCATATGAACATATGTGACATAGGTTGTGAGAGTTTTAAGTGCCTCTAAGATTGTTATTCCAAGCAGTTTCATTGAATATACACAAACAATGTCTCTAGATATGGACAAATATAAACATGATTCACCATAAATTGGTAGATGTATGAGAGATATTGCACATAGTGATGGTTTTCTTCCCAATTATAAGGTGGAATTAGCTAAGGTCCTTGTGCCACATTTTGACAAAAGTATACAAGAGGCCATTGTCCATTATGTAGTGGTTAGACTATAAAAGTGGCACTAGCATGAATGTCCACACCATGGCCTGCATATGTTCATTATCTACTGTCAATTCTCATTTTTTATTCATGAGCAGCACCTTCAATTCATGATAGTCTTGCAAGAATACAAGCATTTTTTAAAATAAAAGAAAATATAAAAAATATCATAATATCTTGAAGTTGTATTACTTTTCTTATCTGCATATGAGTTGCAACATGATCCTCAAAGGACTTAAGGCTAGACAGTCCTGAGAATCTCTTAGAAATGCCTTAGGAACTCATAGAGAGGAACTTGTTTAGCCTCCACTGGTTCCTATACATGTTCCTATTGGTCTAGAGCTACAACAGGAACTTGAATTAAAACACACATCCCCAGCTGTACATTCTAACAGCTTTGAGTTGTTGTAGCTGCTTGTTCGAAACAAAAGAATTTCATAACACTCATTTTCACATACATGCATCGCTGGCCTTTGGGGATAAAAGGGCAGTGCTCGCTCCATCATTTACAAACGTGGTAGAAAGAAAGGTGGCTCGTGAACTGCTGTACGAGACAATCCTTTATCAACAACAGTAGTGCTAGATCACACCATAACTTCTTTTAAAACGCAAAACATTATAGTGGTAATTAAGGGCACTATAAAAAAAATTTCATTTTCCACCGAAGCATTTTCAGAAGAAAATTAGAAACACCAGAATCCCCCTTATGACAAGCTGAAAATTACCAATGGGGATACACAAGACAAAATCCTATTGCAATCAAAATATACATATATTTTGGCTAGGTGTGTTACATGAATAAATAACCAAAAAGAAAGTTACAATATTGCACAGTTAAAAAAAAAATCCTAATCTGAGGTTGCCAAAAAATATTAGCTTTCGAGGGTCGCTGCAAGGGGCAAAGAGGACTTATCGTTCTCGTCATTTGAAGTATTTGATTTTATATACGATCGAGCAACATCTAGCATCACATCAACTTCTTTCTTGTACTACATTGTTAAAGAACAATTTTTTTATTAATTAAAAGATGTTAATACCATCAATTTGAAGGAACTATTATATATGCAATAACTCTGTTAACAAAAGATCTACCAACCTCATTGACTGCCCCTGATTTTATTTTGGATTGCATAACACACCATTTCTTGAAATGTGCACCTGAAAAAACAGTGAAGGAAGGAATTGAACCCAGGTTTTACTTTTTACTTTAATATTTGCCAAATGGTTTTCATATTGGCCAATTCCTGGAATGGAATTTTAGCTTGTCCCTGATTCTAACATGGTAATCATATAATATGTATCTAGTTATTAATGCCAGATGGTGGCAGAGCAGCCAATCCCTAAATTGCTTTAGTGAGGTAGTAGGATGGCTGCTACAGCACAATAAAGGTAAAACAAAAGATAGAAGTTAAGATAAAAAAAACACGAATCAAAACAGAACAGAACACAAAGGTAGAACAGAAGATTGAACAGGTACAGCAGAATGAGCATCCACCCACAAAAAGGAAAAAAAACCGAAGAGCTAGCAAAGGAATAGGAATAGAAGATGCAGACGGACATTTCCTCTATTCAGAAAACTTGCCGAAAATCAACAGAACAGAGTGTGCGTAAATGAGAATTGGGTGTGCCTGATGACGCTGGCAAGCAGCTGAGTGCTGTGTAAATAAAACTTAGCTGTGATCATGGTTTCAAACCATACAGTCTGTTCTGATGAAAGAAAAGGGGCAACTTCATGAAAATAACCCAAAAGACAAATAATATCACGGGTTTTCATAGTTAACACATTTGTGTAGTTGGTGATTTAGCAGAAGGCTGCATCCATCAATGACAGACTTAAATGAGGAATAAGTAAAATGGGATAATATTAAGGAGTTTAAACCACAACTTACCCACTTTTATGTCCAGAGTACATGAGCTTTCATTAATTGTCTCCAAGCTCCATTTACAGTGTACCTATAGGACCAAGAACACAATAAACTTTTATCAGAAAGATTATAATATTAGAATAAATATGCCAGGAGACAATCAAATCACAGATTAATGAAGGGACAGTTATTGGTATGTTTTCTATTCTATTTCAATATTTCATACCTTAATGTCTAACTTTAGTCATTATAAGATGTGTAGCCATCTATGATTTTAAAACAGGTAATTTTGAAGTGTAGAACCCAGTCTTTCTCCTTTTTAATAGGAGAGTCACAAACGAACATCTTAAAAGAAAGCTGATAGGTAAGGTTTTACACTAATTCTTAAAATGCTAACTGCCCATCCATTTCCAGTTGGCATTGCTTTGACAAGGCATTGTACACCATAACAAAAGCTAGAGGACAAGTGTTTGATAGTTGTTTGGTGGGTTGCAGCTTCACACTCATGCCAAATGTGCTAAGCACTTTTATGTGCAATACCAATGGGCGTTCAGAATTACTAAGATAATTGACTAATTCCAGTATTATGTATAAATATATCTTTTTCATGGCTATATTCAAGGTTAGTCTTTCACAATAAGGGTTATTTTGAATAAATGATAGTGAAGAACTTGAAAAGTATGCGTTTGGCAATTTCTCATTCCTTCCTCAGCCACACGTTAAAGTTTAAGGTTTAAATTTACAATAATCAGTGGCATATGGTTTACAAGCAATGCAGGCTCTTCAATGACAATTGGCAATTGGAATTTTTCTTGATTGCATCTATCATATGTGCCTCTATTAAACTTGAATAATAAAATCCATATAGAAATGGAATGATTCAAATCAAATCACAGGAACAATAATATATTAAAAACTTTTATATTTTTTTAGTCCCTAAAATTTGGGGTACGGTCCTCCAAATTTATCTTTCTAGTTCCTGTAATTCAAAAAAAGTCTGTTTTAGTTCCACTGTCCAAACGCTGTTAGAAATTCCGCTTACATCTGCAATCAACTAATTACAAGTCATTTTGATTTTACATCAGCTGTAGATTAATTACATAGCAATCCATTTTGATTTTGCATTATTATCAAACACTCTACCACATTCGTGTTTTCCTTTAAAAGTATTCACTCTATGGTGTTGGACAGAGAGCGTTTGAGTAGAGGGAGTAAAACAAATTTTTTTCAAATTATACGAACTAAAAAGATCAATTTTAAATTTGGAAGACCAAAAACAAATTTGAGATACTAAGAACATATTTAAGCCTTTATATTAAACAAAAAATGTAGCAAAAACAGCTGAGTATCCAGATATCTGAAGTATTCCCTACCTCAAAGTAGGATCCAAATGGAACATCATGTGCCTGTTGCACAGTCTCAAACACCTAAGAGAAGTCATAACAACATTTCATTAGTTATGTTGAACTCCGCAAAGAAGAACTTTGTTTTTCGTTTGTTTTTTATTGAGGAGGAGTAGAAAAGGAAAGGATATAAGTTGCAAACACAAAGGAAGCTAGCCAGACCACAAAGATTATCAACATAAAAACATAATCATTTATCATTATATTCTCATTTAATATTTCACCATAAGTAAATACAAGCAACAGTCTAACCAGGTTTTTCTTGTCTGGTGATATAACATGATGTTGCCACTCTGTCATGGCTGTGTCCGGAGGGCACATAGGGCTGTTACAAAGGGATCTAAAGGTTATCTCTCGGACTTGACCATCGTATTCATCTGCTGTATGCCACTGACCCATCTGCAAACAGCATAACCATAGAGCAAACCAGCACCTCAAGACCCAAAGCCACTTGGCTATCGAAAGTTAAATACGCACAGAACAAACAAGTAATCTGAAACCTAAATATTCCATTCCAAGTATAGAGTTAAACACCAAGACATGATCAAAATGTTTCACCAAGGAAAGAAATCTAATTTTAACTATAACCAACAAATAGTCTTATACAGACAAATTGTGGTTACCACCTTTTCATAATCAAGTAAACAAATTTGCCAGAAAGCCAGTGTTTCCTCCTACAGCAAGTTGAGATTTCCCAACTTCCGTTGAAGTCAACTGTCAGAGAGAAATAAATAAACATTATCCCTAAATGCATCCCTTTTGGGGATGATATATTTTGATTTAGGAATCAAGGGAAGAGGTTTACTCTAAACTTGAACATTGGAGACAAACATCGACATCAAAGGGTTTTCATTTGAGTATGAGTAAGACAATACACATTTCAATTTTAGCAAGAAACAAGAGGGAAATGACTTTTAGGTCAAAATTAAAGATGTTATATGATGACAACCTTGGGAGAACCATGCCACAAAAGCTCTAGCTATTGTAGATGGAGAGCCTGTGACCAACTATACTCTATGATGTCATACTACCCCCTGCCAAAAAATCCATCATTCTGACTGTTGTGTTAATATAGAATTTTGACTTTCCTATTGAATTTTCTATATGTTGTTGGAGGGTTCATTGTGAACCTGAATCTAGGAAACACTACTCTTTGACATAGCTGCAACTAGATCATAAAAAAAAAAATTAACACAAGAAAGGTATATCATTATGTGGATCATAAACACAACCATTTTAATATTTAAAATGAGGATAAACATCTTAATTTGAACAATCTTGTATTGGAGATCTAGCTTTGCTTTCAACATTAGCAGGTGAAACAGTTCCTCAATTTCAGAAAAAAGCCAAGCTAGCTTGCACAATAATTAATAACTGTTTCTGGAGATACAAGAATAAGTAAGCTTCTTATTATTTCACATTTGATTTTCGTTATAACCCAGTTGAGAAATTAACAACTTTTAAAAATAATGACGATAGCAATTGAAGAAAACTTACCAAAAGATTAGTGTCCTTCCGTACTGAACGATATTTGCTAGTAAAATTTGAACCATCGTTTAACAATAAGTTAAAA
Organism: Pachyrhizus erosus; assembly: GCA_026544285.1. NCBI lineage: Eukaryota > Viridiplantae > Streptophyta > Magnoliopsida > Fabales > Fabaceae > Pachyrhizus > Pachyrhizus erosus. Next base: position 46,719 of record JAMLFT010000073.1, on the reverse strand, counting down.
AATTGCTCAGCTGTGCAGGAAAAAACTTCCTGTAGAAGGATCACTAGTTATATGTAAATAATTAAGCTGGTAGTTAAACTCATGAAGATAAAAGGAAAAACCGATGCATACATTGTATATACCAACTAAAGCTTCTTCTTTGATAAAGGGTTGAAGTTTTCCAGCTTTTGGCATGCTTTCTTCAGGAACCTTATCCAGTATCTTATTTCCTCTGACAGAACTGCTATGTGCACGCAGCTCTGACTCTGCATTTTCCTGTATAATGATGAACAAAACACTAAATTGTTTGAAATTGTTCTCTACTAATCCAAAAATGTCAGGGTAAAAATTAATATGAAATTGAAAAAGAAAGAAAAAAAAAATCCAGTCCAAAAACATTTCATCATGGGAAAGATCTTATCTGGAGACATCACCCTTGGATTTATCAATTCGAATGATCAATTGACAGATTTCATCACAAAGCCATTGAGAGTTCCTTGAGTTAGTTATATTATATGCATAGTAAGCATGCATACTTGAGGGCAAGTGTTGGAGATTAAGTAAAATTTACAATTAGGGATATTAAGAGATATTATGCACTAAATGTAATTATGTAAATTAGGATAACCTTTATTCATGTATTTATGACTCGTTATAGATAAGAACCTTGGCTGAGTAGATCAGAAACACACAATTCATCTAATGTCCCTTATTTTCTCTCTCTTAACAGTTAACACATATCAGTTTCATAATGTGTTCCCAAACTACAACATGCCATAAGATTTTATTACTAGTAAGATTTAGCTCCCCTGATCCGATGGGTGCACTACAAAATATAAGATTTGACGGAAAAAGAAACAGTATAGATTATCATAAAATATATACAAATTCTATACTTTACCCTCTAAAATGTACCCATCACTTTAGAGAAGTCAAATTCCTATGTTTGAATCTCTTATGGATTCTATAATAAGAGGCAACTTATTCAAAAAATAGATACTAATCAATGCAATTGAGATTCTATCATAGACAACAAAAACCAAATTGATTAAGCAAGAGCTGTAACCTTCTTCTCAGCTTCCAACATTTCATGGAAATTCTTTGCTGCACGCTGTAGATTTCTGAATGCATGATTCCTGTTCCAAAATGATGCAAACATATATCTGACCCTACCTGAAATAAAGAAGAAAAATAGAGATCTAATCAAATAATCTGACTAAGGCCATCATTTGTGTGATAATATATAGCACTCACTTTTATTCACTAAATAAAAACATTCACTGTTATTTTGTAGAAGAAATATTACCAAAATTCAGAATAACATTAAGAACAGTATCCGGCAATACAGTATGATGCCAATATTTATGAAAACATGAAAGCCAGTCAACAATAAAGAAAAACCCCTGTGCACCAAATGCAGTTGTTTTGATACAAAGAGAAAACATGTAGAACCACGCTACATACACAAAAAGAGGAAGAAAGCACATTGACTGCTTTAAGTTTAATTTGATTGATTTTTTTATAAAAAAATCTGGACAAGCATTGAATTGAATCATAAAGTACAACTAAAAGTTCCTCCAAGAAAATAAATAATTAAGTGTTTCAAACAAATTACTAACCATCAGGACTTCCCAAAGGAGGGACACCATGTCCACCAGCACCCATGCGAAGAATAATTGTTATAGCAGGATTAATAAATGCATGTTGACTCCTTCGTATCTTTGAGAAAAAGTAGAATAGTTACACTGAATGTAAGTTTTAATTTGACTGAAATATTTAGTGCAGATAGGAAAAGAAAAGGCAAAAGAGATTGTACCTCATCTATATCTTCAAATGGAATAACCACCTGTCAAATATCCCAAAAAAATAGATAGTATAACTAATGTAGAAAAAGAAAAGGACACTATAAATACAAAATACCCAGGAATCACAACAGATAACAGATTGTCAGTGTTGATAAGTAAGAAAGGGCTTACTTTTGGCCTTTCTTTTTTCTAAAGTCATATTAATAATACAGTTTTAGTAAGTAAAGGTCCAGGCAAAACTCAACAACCAATAATACAACTGTTTCCTGAAACCAGAAACTTTACATGAAATCTATATTACTCCAACTCCAATTTTTATCAATCTCTCTAAAACATTACCAGAAAATCTTACAATTAAAACAGCAAACATGAGTGATGGATCAACAACCTCACACAAAACAATGTATGCTGCTTTGTTCACTAGTCAACCTTGACAAAACAGAAGTATAGACTCACCTTCATTTGCTTTGAGAATACATTGGAATGGAAACAAATATGCCATGCTGAGACATACATACGACCATGGTATAAGAATGACCTCTCAAGTGCACAAGAATAACTATGATCAACAACCTGAAAAATATGCTTCATTTGTCAGACCTCCAAACACAATCTAACAAAAAACCAAGTGCACACATCTTTTTAAAAAAACTACACATTGGTAATCATTAACCAGAAACAAGCAAGCTTAATTTCCATCAGTAACCTCGTCTGGATGAAGACCAAATATAGTTTGAAGAGGCCCTGGCTTTTGATGGACTACAGTTGGCCCCTGGCTTTCCAAGGGTGGCATCCTTCTTCGAGGGTTGGCTCCTCCATAACCATTTATCCTATCAGACCAGTCAACTAATGACTAAGCAAATATGGTGATGATAACAGCACCCAAGTATCTAAGACCAACATAACACATTTTTAAAAACAATATAAAACCAAAAGGCTTACCTGGAAGCATTTCCAGATAGTTTTATTGTTTTTATATGAAGACAAACCTGACATTCAGTTACATATTAATAATGACATTTTTGAGACATAAAAAAGTATTAAAACTAAAAGACAAAACCTTTAAAACCAAACAAAATCTCTTCTGATAGCAAGTATTACCTGCCCTGATGGGCTATCCAAAGTATGCCACACTGCACCAGTTTGACCTTCACTTTCAACTGGAACAGTCACTGAACCAAGAACAGCACTTTTCCAAATTATATCCCAATCATAAATTGTGACATTGATCTGCTACGTCAGCAGGGAAAGAAGTCAGTTTCACGAAAACCTACATAACAGATTTAATCTGTCAATTGGGAAGCTTTTACTAACATAAGGCACGAAAATATGCTGATACTCCTTTATAGATATCAATCCAAGAATATGCTCAAAATATTATGTTTGATCACTATATTCTGAAAGCACAAAAACTAGAATCCAGATGGTAGGACCGCACTTAATATTCTGAATCCAATAAGTAAAAAGATTACAAACAACAAAATCCTTGTCTCACTAGGTGGCATGGGCTACATGATCAAACGATAGCACTATGTTCTATCATATATCATGGTTAATAACAAACCATTTAAATCTATATACTTCTAATGGTTTGGCCCAAAGTTTTCCTTGATCTCCCCCTAACTGAGTCTCTAACTAGGGAACTATCCTCCTCCATCTAATCTACTCTTCCTTATTTATTAGGAATTCTACAGGTCTTCTCCACATATGCCCAAACCACCAAAGATGAGTGTACCATCTTTTCCAGAATAAGTGCTACCCCAATTTTACCACTAATGCATCATTCGTAGCACATGTTTTTATTAAATACAATGACAATGCATTGTCAATGAGATCAAATCGATTCATATATGGAAAAAAATTACATAAAAGCATTATCAACTGCCAAAAATATATATTATTGTATGACATGTAAAGCTAAGAGGTGGATAAAACTATTTGTTCTCTGAAAGAACATAAATCCAGCTAAAAAGCAAAAAATAAAAAATACTAAGCATGCTCTTAGAAGATAAGTTTACAGTTATTAAAAAACATCTTGGTGCTAAGAAACAAAGAATAGCTTAAACATCAACATCAGCCTGCTAAGAAAAGAATTGAACCTCAAACCACTGAAACCATTTTCAGCTGCTGCAAGCACTTATATAATTACTCCAAATCAAAACATAGATGATAAATAGATGATAAACCAGCTACCTGGACAGGAAGTTCATCAACAGAAAAATTGAACTCCTCGCCCCACATTGGATTCCTTGAACCAGGGACCATGGAACTGCATTGCCACACCACAATATCAACTAATAAGCACCCAATGAACAATATTGAGCAAATTATATTGCGTTTAAGAATATATATATGTTGAGTATGGAAAACATATTAGCATATCAGTATGTCACATCTAACAGACTCTAACAGTATACATTCTTTATTTTCTTCTTAGAATGTGGGTTTGGGCCTAACTCAACCCCAAAAGTTAGCTTGTAGAGTAAGGATTGTCTCCCACTTATATATTCTATCTTGTCCTTATCTTTAGTTGATGTAAAACTTGGATTTTTTCCAATACACCCCCTCACGCCCGACACTTTGGGCTTGGTGAGCGGATAATATGGTGGGTGACCCTTTTTAATGAATCTAGGATAGGTTCTAATACCATCTTAGAATGTGGGTTTGGACCTAACTCAACCATAAAAGCTAGCTTGTAGAGTGAGGGTTGTCCCCTAATTATATATTCTAACTTGGCCTTTATGTCTAGTCGATGTGAGACTTGGGTTTTTTCCAATACTTATCATTCTATGGTTAATTCCAATAGTACATGCATTCCACTTAAAGTACAAAATCTTTCTGCAACATTACATATATGTGTGTGTGTGTATGCAGTCCACATATATAAATATACGGGTGCTGTGCACTTATTCCAAAGCATCAAAAAATATTATTCCTCCTATAAATTAATCCTAAACTTACAAATGCAAAGTACAAATAAGACCATCAACAAACTAAATTTCCTTTTCATGAGAAAGTAAGAAAACTAAGGTTGATTACAGTAGCAAGCTCTAAACCAAAAAGTCAATGAAACAGGAAAGTAAGAAACTTAGTTAAAAACAAAACCGGAAATGTATTTGTATATTGACTAGAGTCAGTCATGGGTTCTATTTTTTGTAAGCTTGCATAGCAAGCTGGTAAGTTAGATAGGGGTTTGTCAATAGCTTGCTCAGCAAGCTATTCTGTTAGATTGTCATATATAAATATCATCTCTGTATCTGTATCATTTAACAGAAATTGAATAAACACTTTCTCTGAAAATTCTCTAGTTTTACAAATCTAATTTGGTATCAAGAGTTGTTGATCCAATGGCTTCTTCTCCTCCACCACTTGTCACTAACCCTAGTTCTTCATCAATGCCTTTTTTGTATTCGATCTCAGAGAAGCTCACTGGTAAAAATTTTCCTCTTTGGAATAGCAAGTAGAACCAGTGATTAAGGCGCATAAACTTCATCACTTTCTTGTTGCACTAGATATTCCCCTTCGATTTTGATCTGCATCAGATCATAATGCTGGAATATTGAATCCTAATTACAATGCCTGGGAGTAACAAGATCAAATGTTATTCTCCTGGTTGCAATCGTCGCTTTCTTCTTTGGTTTTATCTTGAGTCCTAGGGTGCGTTTGTTCCTATCAGCTTTGGGAACAAATTCATGATCATTTTCAAAAACAAACACAAGCTCAAGCTTGACAATTACGTTCTGCTCTTCGATCTCTCTGTCTCAATGATCTTTCTGTTACTGAATTTCTGCTTCGAGTGAAGATGCTGGTTGATTCACTCGCTTCTGTTGGTGAACCAATTTCACCACAAGAACATGTTGATGTTATTTTAGAAGGACTTCCTAAAGATTATGGTTCTATTATTTCTGTTATTGAGAGTAAATTTGACACTCCTTTGATTGAAGAAGTTCAAGCTCTTTTACTTGCTCATGAGATGCAATTACAAAAATTTTGAAAGAAACTTATCACTCAGACAAGTTCGCTTAATCTTATGCATGCATCTGATTGCAAAAATTCTTTGCAATCAAAATCCAATGACTTGTTGCAACTTCAAGTTCATCTCACACAAGATCAGTCATCTGATGAGTTACAAGAATTTTCTGGTTCTGGCCATGGACATAGTGGTCGTCATAGCCATGGTAGGCGTGGTCATGGCGGTTGCTCCTCAGTTCAGTGTCAGGTGTGCTTCAAGTATGATCACATTGCCTCTTTTTGCTACTGTCGCCACAATCCAAATTATCAACCTCAATTTTCCCCAAATTACTCCAACTCTTCTTTTGCACATGGACCTCCTTGATTTGAATATCCAGCTTCATTTAACAACACACCTTATCCAGAGTCACATAACCATTGGAATCAAATTCCTCTCCTTACACTTATGTTCGTCCTCCACCTACAACTCAAACTGGTGCTCCAAGTGTTATGGTTACCAATTCCACACCAGCCTCCATGTTGCCTGGTATCCAGATTCTAGTGCTTCCTTTCATGTAACACCTGATACTCAGAACATTCAGCAATTTTCTTCATTTGAGGGTCCAGATCAAATTTATATTGGGACATTCAAGGTTTGCACATTTAGTCTTCTGGTTCTTTTGTGTTTCAATCTCCTACTAATCCTAAATTCACTTTGCTTTAAGATAATCTTCTTCATGTTCTGTCCATCACAAGGAATCTAATTAGTGTTAGCAAATTTGCAAAGGATAACTCTGCTTTCTTTGAGTTTCATCCTAATATGTGTTTTGTTAAATCTCAGGCTAATGGTGAAGTTCTTCCTGAAGGACATGTTGGTCTCGATGGTCTCTATCATTTTCCAAATCTTCCATTGAAGTTGAACTCAACTATTAGATCACCATGTTTTCTTTCCAATTCATGTAATGTTTCTCCTAGTTCTCAACATCTTTGGCATCTGAGACTAGGTCATCCAAATAATCATGTTTTGAAACTTGTATTACAGCATTGTAAAATACCACATTTAAATAAAGATTACTCTTTGTTTTGTTCAGCTTGTTGTATGGGCAATGCTCATCATCTTCATACCCCATTATCTCAAACTACTTATAATTTTCCACTTGAACTGGTGTATAGTGATCTGTGGGGACCATCCCCTATTTCTTCCACTCAAAACAATCATTACTATATTACTTTCATTGTGTTTAAACAGGTTAAAACTATGGCAGATTACAGTTTGGTTATCCATTCAAATATCTCCAAACTGATTGGAGTCGGGAGTTTCACCCCTTCACTCTTTCTCAGTGAATCAGGTGTTATTCATCGTCTTATTCATCCTAGCACTCATCACCAAAATGGTGTAGTGGAGCGAAAGCATAGGCATATTGTTGAATTAGAATTAACTCTTCTCATTCATGCCTCTTTACCTCTCAAATTCTGGGACTATGCTTTCTCTACTGCAGTTTATCTAATAAATCGCTTACGTACAGCTTCCTTAAAATTTGTTGTGCCTTATACCACTCTCTTTAAGCAAAATCCAAATTATTTCTTTCTTAAAATATTTGGATGGATGCGCATGTTTCCCTTTTCTACGTCCTTTTAATTCTCATAAGATGGATTTTCACTCACATGAATGTGTCTTTATTGGTATTCATCATCTCACAAAGGGTGTCAATGTTTGTCTCCTACTGGCAAAATTTATATTTCTAAGGATGTTATTTTCAATGAAAGTCATTTTCCATACAGAGAATTGTTTCTATCCTCTTCAACTTCTCCTGTTGTTGTTAACAATTCGTTTTCATCCTACCTTTGGTCACTTCTCATTCCCCACAGATTACTATTCAAAGTTCTCCTTCAGAAACCTTCAATTCTAATGATGGTGCTTCTATCTATGTGAGTCCCTCCAACACATCTTCCTCAGCTCAATCTGAATCTTTTCTGCTAATACAACTTCTGAACAAGAACAGTTGTCTTATACTAGTGGTCCCTAACTAGTATGCTGCAATGCAAGCTGAATTTGCAGTGTTACAAAGAATAACACATGTACTCTTGTTCCGTTACCTCCTAATAGGAAAACTATTGGTTGCAATTGGGTGTTCCGAGTTAAAAAGAATCATGATGCCTCTATTAACAAATATAAAGCTAGGCAAGTTGCAAAAGGGTTTCACCGGTTACTTGGTTTTGATTTTAATGAGCTTTCTCCCCTGCGATCAAGCTTGTGACTATTATAATAATGCTTTTTTAAATGGCATTTTAGTTGAGGAAGTATACATGCAACAGCCACCGGGTTTTCAATCTTCTGATTCCTCTTTGGTTTGTAAGCTTCACAAAGCTTTACATGGTCTTAAACAAGCGCCTTGTCAGTGGTTTGATAGACTCAGAGTTATCTTACTGCAGTTTGGTTTTGTTGATAGTAAGTGTGACCCTTCCCTATTTATATATAGTCTCAATGGAGTTGCTCTATATCTATTGGTGTATGTTGATAATATTATTCTCAATGAAACTGGTTCAGTCTATCACACAATAGTTAGTCAGTATTCAGTCTTAAGCAATTGGGTCAGCTAGATTACTTTCTCGGAATAAAGGTCAAAAGTTCATCTGATAATTCTCTTTTACTCACTCAGAGTAAATACATTCGAGATCTGCTGAATAAGACTCACATGCTTAATGCTAAACCAATTGCTAGTCGCATGATATCCAACTGTAAGCTTTCGAAGTCAAGTTCTTATTTGCTGCAAGATCCAACCATGTATCGGTCTGTTGTTGGAGCATTACAGTATGTTACCACTGCTCGACCTGATATCAGTTTTGTTGTTAATAAGGTTAGTCAGTTTATGGCGACACCATTGGAATCTCATTCAAACGCATTCTTCGATATCTAAAGGGTACTATACAGCATGGGTTGCTTATCTCTCTTGCATCTCATCAGCATCCTTTTTCTTATCATGCATTCTGCGATGCAGACTGGGCTGCTGACCCAGATGACTGTTGTTCAACTTTTGGTGCTGCAATCTTTCTTGGAAATACCTTGATTTCCTGGTGGTCTCAAAAATAATTGTTGTGGCTCACACAAGCACTGAAGCAGAGTATCGTAGTCTTGCCCAAGTTACATTTATTAGCTTGTTAGTTAGATAGGGGTTTGTTAGTAGCTTGCTCAGCAAGCTATTCTGTTAGACTGTCATGTATAAATATCATCTCTGTATCTGTATCATTTGACAGAAAACGAATAAACACTTTTTGTCAGAAAATTCTCTAGTTTTACAAATCTAATTGGAAAGTGTCTCTGTCTGTAGCAGTTTGATACAGTAAAACCTAAGCCAAGTAATAAGTCAAACAAAGATAGAAATATATGCAAAGCAAAAACCTTCCATCTGCACCCTGAACTGTAGCATAATTCTCAGTACAGAGGGCCACAACACCGCATAAGCAGTTTGTGTTTTCTTTAAGGTCAAACATATTACTGAAAGAATTCCTTAAGAGACAGGGGCAGCACCTAGTTGGGGAAGAAGGGGGGGGCTCTGGCTCCAGTTAGAAAGGATCCCCCCACCAACACACTAACAAAATTTTCCTCTGGCTCCACCATTTTCTTGAAGAGATAGATTCAAATAAAGGAGGGAAAAAAACTAGATCAACAAACCTGAACCACTTCTCATTGCCACATGTGATGATAGCATAAGGATCCGACGTGCCATTTAAGTTTGCACCGACAAGATTCTTGGCAGCCAATAGTTCTAACTTCAAAGAGAATTTAAAAACAAATCCAGATTTCATCAATATGTTACAGTATAAACATATATATCCACATGCAAACCCTAGTGTAAGACAAGTTGCCTTCTCTGGGAAAGGAGATCCAGGCTAAACATTGCCAGAAAACCAAGATACCTTGATCAGGTATGCTGAACTGGTTTGAGAATCCACTTTAGGCTGCCCCATCTACAAAAATAAGTGCAGAACTGCATGTCAACAAGTTAAAAATTACTCCACGAAGCAACTAACAAAAAAAATCTCGAGCCACTAAGTTATAAACCCGAACAGCATTATTTTTGTTCTCGACAAGCCACAAACACAAGCGAACTACTGATCACAATTCTCAAACTCGTAGCAGAGACAAAACTGATTGTCAAATATATGAAGCAACTACACGAAAAATTCAAGCAACTGAGTTATAAAGCTGAACAGTGTTTTTTCGTTCGAACACAAACGAACTAGTGATCACAGTTCACAATCCTAACGAACTCGAAGCAGAGACAAAATTGAACGTTAACAAGTTAAAAAGTACTTCATGAAGCATATAACACGATAATTCCGGGCTACTATAAACCCTAACAGTTCTTCCATTCTCGGCAACCCGCAAACGCAAACGAACTAGTGATCAGAATTCACAATCCTAACGAACTCGACAAAATTAAATCCAAACTACTCCACTTTAGGAGAATTAATCAATTCCTCTAAAATCAGAAGAAAACAAAAATCGAACATAAACAGCAAGATCATTCCATAGAACAAAAGACAAGTAGCCGTCAGAAAAGATTAAAAAAAAAAAACGAACCTCCGAAAACCTTCCCTGATTTAGACACAACACGACAGAAATAGTAAGAAACAGTGAAAACGCGAGAGCAATCGAAGAGCGTAGGAAATGACGAAAACAACCTTGTCCTTATCGTAGGCGACATCGGCGGCGCCGCCGGAATTTTCGGTGAGGGACGGATCGGCGAGAAGGTCTCTGGTCCGGGAGGCGAAGAAGCGGTAGGCTAGGATGACGAAGACGGAGGCGGCGGCGGCGACTTTGATCTCCCACACCGAAGGGAACAGAAACGCGAAGAGCGCGGGATCAACGATCATGTTCATGGTGTCGCAACGGAAACGAAGACAGAGTAACTAACTAACGAATCAGAAATTAAGAGGTGAAGAAGTGACTCTAGGGTTTAGGGAATGCGGTGGTGAAGCCATGAAAGAATGAAAGAAGAAGAAGAAGAATGAGAGTCAAAGTTGGACCGTTGGAAGAGAAAGAAAGAGCGCAAAGTGTCAAACAAAACAACCGCACTCGTCTTTCTTGCCTGAAGGAACTAAACGGCCAAGATAATATAAATAAATCGGGGTTTAGACTTTGGACACCCCAATTATTATTCTTTTTATTATGTTTTTTTTTAGTTCTTTTTACATATGGTTTTATTAGTAATCTTTGTTTGTCTTAAAAGCATAGAATATCGGAATTAAGGAGAAAGATATTATTTGCATGCATCATGTAATGCGTCAAAATAGTTTATCTTTTATAATTGATTTTATAGTTAAAAACTGAATTAATACGTATGAGATTATAAATTTAAATTTTAATATAATTATTGTAAAAAAATAGTATGTTATTAAATAATAAATATGTCACTAATTATATAATTTTTTAAAATTCAAATGCAACTAAAACATAAATAGATAATATTTGAAATAATAAAAATATATAATTTAAATGAATGAACAAAAATTACTTATAACTTATATTTAAGGAAAAAAGGGGAACTTTTAAGATGCTTTTGGTAAAAATAAAACGTTTATTTTTTATGTTTGAAGATTATGATTTTTAAAAAACATGATTCTTAAAAATTAAAATTATTAATAATAACTAAAATTTGTTTGATAATTATTAATATTTTAAAATATTTATATTTATAAAATTAATGTGATATTTTTATAAAAATATTAATTATTTATCATAGTAAATGATGATTTATAAAATAAAATTATATTTTTATTACCATATAAAAATTAATTAAAAATTACATTGTCACATTTTTATAGAAAATTTTTATTGAAAATTTTAATTCAAAAACAATTTATGAGAATATTATATTCTTGGAAAATAAATTTAAAAATATGCATATTAAATATAAAATTTAACATTTTTAACTTAAAATTTTTTTAAAAAAATATTTCATGCCAAACAACTCCTTAAGAGCTATAATAAAAATTGATTTAAGGAGAAAAGTAAAATTTTTAAATTAGTTAATTAAATTAATTGAGAAATATGAATTATGAGTGTATATATTAATTTTGTGTCATGTGTCTTATCTTTTTGTTATTTTTTCTCTTCTTCTTCTTTAAATTTAAAAATAATATAAAATATAAATAAATTATATATTTTTATAAAAATAGGGTATATTTTGTAGTTTTATGAATATTTTTTTTCTTACATAAGACATTTTAATCTTAATATTTATCATTTTGTTATTATACTTATTTTTAGGAACATTTTAGTCTTAATGTTTATTTATATTTATTATTTTTGTCAGTTTATTTATCTTTGTCATTATTTTTTATTTATTTTAATAACAAATACATTTTAATATTTATATGATATTTATAATTTTGCTATTACATGTGTTTTATTATGATGTAATGATGAAAACTTCTTAATTATGAATGCATTATTATTTTTATTCGGTGTTAAATGATTTATTAAAAAAAAGACAAGTATTAAATAACTTATTCACTATTATGTCTTTATTATTATTATTGGTACAATCACTATTTATAATATTATTATTGTCATTATTATTATGAAGATTGATATTATCACTATAAATATTGGAGTATCATTCTCATTATTATTACAAAATCATATTTTTAAACTAGTTTTAATAAATTTATTTTTTTTAAATAATTTATTTTTGAAGCAAAAAATTTAAAGATGTTTTATTAAATATTATATATATAATTATAAAAAATTTATAATAACAAAATTATAAACTTTTAAGTCTAATGCAAAGGGGTGCATCTCATATGTAATAGTATGTAAAACTTGTTATATAATTTAGTCACGACTTAGCAACTTGCTTCTCATGCAATTATAATAAAAGTTAAAATTTAAATATAATAAAAAAATAATGATAAAAGTTTATTAGATTTTCATAAATTTATTTTAATTTTTATTATATATATATATATATATATATATATATATATATATATTATCATCAACCTAAATCAATCAAGATATTTATTATTAATTATATTTATATTATTAAAATATTTTTTTATTGATTTTTTTATTATTAAATTATAAAGATATGATTTTATACCTCATTTTTTAAATTTATCTTTTATAATATTTTTTATTCAATTTTTGTGAATCAATTGATAAAAACATTGATATGTCACATAACATTGTTCTGTCTATACATTTTTTACACACTTATGTATACGTGTGTATTATGTATATATATAGAGAGACAGGTATGAGAGAAAGTAAGTATTAAGATATCTGTTTTTGTATTTATTCCTATCAGCTTTTGCAAATAATTATCTGTATCCATTTTCACTGATTGAATAATCACCTTATCCATACTAAATAGTTTTTACAAATATGTGGATTGTCCATTAAAGCCATTCACAAACTATTGATTTCAACTGTCCAAATCTAATTTGACTTGTTTAATTAATAAGTATAACATCAAGTTTAAATTTATTTATTTAACTAAATAGATAAATTTGTTGTATATTTAACAATTCAAACTCATAGTTTATGAATAACTTTTTTTAAAACAAATTATGAATAGCTCTTAATTATTATATTGATTAGAGAATATTATATGCACCATTAGTGTATTTATTCATCACAATATGTTGATTTATATATATATATATATATAAAACATTAAAAAAAAAAGGTTAGATTTTTAATATAAACAATCTGAAAGTGCAGTTTTGCATCCCCTCCTCCAGTTAATTGAAGGGTTAGTCATCAAATAATAGACATGCACGGTTGAGTAAAGAACAAAATATAATTTAATATCCCCATACAATTTAATATTCACATGTTATTTCATAAGATAAATCAATAGCTCATCAATCAACAATAAAAAAAATTGAATGTTCGATCACTCAATTTGAAAACATTATTTTTAAGAGTGAATTTCTTAATTATCATAGGAAAAATTATATAATTTGTCACCAATATCAGAGTGTTTTTCTTTTCTTTGATACGTGTTTTCGATTATTCTTTTCTATACAACTTTATCATCTTGAAATTTTAATGTCCTCCATTTTTTAGTTAACATTTCTTTCCCACTTCCTCATTTTTTCTAGGAAGGACGTAATAATATTTTTAGTTTTTTAATTTAAAATATTTTTTAAATTACAAATTGACTTTAATGATTACTTAAATTTTAGAACAAATTATAATAATATTTTCTATATTTTATACAAATTACATTTAACATCACTTTTTTTTTATTATTCTTATATTATTCTCTTAATAATTAAAAATATTACACTTACATTTTTTTATATATTATACTAACCACTTTTAATATAAAAATATTTTATATTTTATATTACAAAAAATATTATTGTAATAGTTAAAAAATAAAATGTTTATGTAATTTAAAATAAATTTAATAAATATTATTATTTTTTATTGATAAATATTAGTTATTAAATCATTAATTTTTATTAGTGGAAAAAAATTCAAATAAAAAATATCTTTTTCTTCCTTCATCTTTTAACTATTAAATTAACTTTATATTTCTCATAAAGTGTTACTATAATTTGCTTTAAATTTTATTTAATAATAATACAAAATAAATTTAGATTGTAAGCATATATATATTAAAATTTATTTTTTAGTATAAAATATTCTTTTAAACTCTCAAAACATTTTAAAAGGTTATTTTTAGTCTCTATAATAATTTTATAGTTTTTAGCTCATATATTTACTTAAAAACATGTTTTTTAATTATTGGAAAAAGATTGAAATCACCTCATTTTTTATAAACAATACTAAAAATATATTAAATTTATAAAAATTAAAATTAATATTTTAAAATATTTTGAAAGACAAAAATTTATTTTATTATTATTATTCTTAATTTTTACTTTGAAAAACATACTTTCATTTCCCAAAAATAAATTTAAAAACATACTTAAAATAATTCAAATCTATTCTAATTCAGTTTGAAACTTAAAAAAAATAAACCAAATCTAGGATAAATTTAAACCTAAACGCAACACAGATTTCTCAAATTAATTAAACAAGGAAAAATGATAAAAAAAAAAAAGAAAAGAAAAGAAAGTGAATGAGAATAAGGAGACAATATGCGTGCAATGTTAGGGTAGTGCCCGACACGTGTCATGACATGCGAACAGCAACTTGCAATGTATATATAGCGGCAACCTGCGCTTTCACTCTTCCTAGGTTTATAACGTTAACTGCTGCTACTTACTCCGTTGCTCCTCCACGCCGCCAACTTCGCGATCCTCACTCACATCTCAACCCTTTTTCACTCTCTCGGTACTCTCTTTGTTCCTCTCTTTCACTGTTCACACCCTCTGTCAACACATGCACGTGAACTTTCACCACTTTAACTTACATTTCTTCCTACAGAATATTTGGTTAATTTTACTGTGTTGGTGCTGTGCTCCAACTTCTACTCGACATGTTCGTGTGTTAATGTTTGTGCTTTTCCAAGTCTTTGTGTGTTGCAATTAGCTAGGCGTTGCTCGGTTTCTTCAAATTCGGTGTCCATTCAGGTGATTATGGTGAATGGTGTTTTTGAGTTTTTAGATTTTGGTATGCAGTACTGAAATTTGTGTTGGATTATTTGTGTCGTTCAAGTTTGGAGTATTTTACATCCTTGATCATTGTACACTGTTTTGTTGTAAGTGACTTCTTGCAGGTTTTTTCCCCATTTCTTTTATTCGTGATTTTTTTTCTTCTGAAGAAGAAATGGTATTCAAACGATTGGTTTTATTTACGGAGGTGTCAAAGAAAATTTAAGTTTCAAGTAGATTTTGAAAGTGACATACCGTGTTCTTTTTTTTTATTATTATTTTAATAAAGGATCTTTTGAAAGAGTTTATGATACGAAAAGTGAGCGTATTATTTTAAGATATGATTCTTCAAGAAAATTATATAAGTTTTATCACTTCAATTAAATCTAGTCTTTTAAATATGAAATTTAAATTGACTTTGAGTTGTTTTTTAATTAGAATTTATAATAAATAAATGCTTTGGCACCTATGACTTTGTTTTTGAATTTTTGCTATATATGTTTGGATACTACTATTTAATAATTCAAAATTTCCCCTCTTTCATTTGTTACTTTGTTCTGTGATTGGGTTTTATGTACACACATATATTCTGAACTTGAAATGGTAATCTCTGTTATAAGTTATTATTATCAAAAGAAATTCGTTTTATATACACTTCATGACTTGAGCTATATGCTTAGGAGCCTAAGGAGGGGCTAGAGCCCTGTGACATCCTAATGTATGCAAAATCCTTTGAAATATTGGATTATGTACTCTTTTTTGTGTAGTATGAGTTGCTAGTTTGCTTTTGAGCTATTTACTATTGAATCAATATCAACAATATATCGAATGAGTTGATTTTGTATTTGTTGAATTTACTCATGAACTTGAACATTTTGAATTTGACCAGGAAAACTTTAAATGGAGCTAAGGTTTTGAAATACAACCTTATGTCCCTATTCATCCATTCATACATAATTATAAAGACAGTGAACCAAAGTTCACTTCAAAAGTTGCACCGAGGAAGGAGAAGGTGCAATAGAAGGGTTTGAATAACATGGGCCACTGCGAGAAGCCCATGATTAAGGTGGAGCCCTTTCTGGATGAACAAATTAACCCTACAGAAGTCTTTGAGGACACAGAAGTTGATATTGTGAGTTGGACAAACAAAGGTGATTTTGCATCCAACAAAAATGAGGACCCTGATGCAACTGACTACTCAAGTTCATTTGCTGACACTACGTCTGATGCTGAAAATGGTTCTAGATTGAGTGATGGTGAAGTGGAGTCAGAATTCTTGGGTGATAATGGCTTGCAAGACACTTTTGATGGTTCTGCATTTCCAATGAGGTGATTTTTATTCCTAATCAGTAGATTTTACATTCTTTTGCTTGGAAATAGATTAGCTATCAATATCTAAACAGAGAACCCAGGTCCTATGAAATTGTTGATAAGTCATTGAAGTTACAAATAAAATCCATATATGCACTCAAGTGTTCAAATTAGATAGTGGGTGTTTAACAATTAAATTTTAACATATCTGCATGCTACTTTAGTAATGATTATTGAAAGAGAGTTGTTAGTGTCTCCAGTTGTATATATGGTTGTTAGTGTCTTGGTTTAATGTTTCAGTAAGAGAGTTGGTTTTTTTCCCACTTTGCCTCTATGCAACTCCTTAGATGTTGCATGCACTTCAATTTATATTATTAAACCCTGATAATTGTTTATCACCCATAGTTCTAGTAGTAACTCTTGATGGAGGAATTTTGCTCTGCATCTTGTAAAAATTGGTATTGGAAAACCTATCAGCATAGTTTGTGTGGTCTGTCATCATCGATGTCTTTAGAGACCATTAATGATCAATCTGTGCTTCCATAAGCTAATCATTAATTGGTAGTGGTATACCACTATCCCTAGTAAGTTGGTATTTAATGGTGAAGCAATGTTCTTGAACATTTTTTTTTCTTTGTTACATTATACTGTTGTTTATTCATATTAATTTTTCTTGTGTAACTGTAGGAAGAGGAAGTTGACTGATCATTGGAGGAACTTTATACGACCTCTAATGTGGCGTTGCAAATGGACAGAACTAAGAATTAAGGAAATTGACTCACAAGTATTAAAATATAGTAAAGAGCTTGCAGAATATGACAAGGGAAAACATAAAGCACCTGATGAATTTACTTTAGAAGAGCTTGGTTCAAAGTCATTGCCATTTTTGGGTGAACAGTTCAGAACTAAGGCAAAAAAGAGAAGAAAAAGGAAGAAAGTTGAAGACACAACTGAAATTGGATCATATACATCACATCATTATATTTTCTCCTATCTTGGTATCACTCATTTATCTTGATACCTGATTCGCTTATATTTTCTCATTGTTTATCAACCATTTGTTCCTGCTTTAGAGAAGTTTGTGACTTTTTCCTTTACTTATATTGTAGAGAATAAGAAGTCTGATCCTGATGGCTCTTTGGCTGACAATTTTGGTAATCCAGGTTAGAAAATTTGCTTTGTAATGATACCTAATGTCTTGTTGCTACCTAACGTTAAACCAGTGGTGCCATTAGCATCTCTTGTATTCTTTTCCCTTGAGATAAAAGGATTGAAAACAAACTGTTTTAGAGCATTAGCATTATGTTAGTGGTTTGTGTGTGTTGACTCATCTTTCAACTTCAATGTATTCACTATTGGCAGTTCTAGTCTGCCTTTCGTTTGCCTCTTAATCACATTTTGACTTGTATAAGATTCATGACTAATGTTTTTATACTCTCTTTTGGTATAGTGATCACAGAGCCGCATGCTGATTCAACAGACAGATTTGGCATTGGGGAAGATCAACCTTTGTTGGATTTCAATGAAACTGATGCTTCCTTAGAGCAGCTCCTTTGGACAATAGACAATCTACATGCTAGGGTCCACAAGCTGAAGAGTGAAGTTGATGTAATCATGTCCAAAAATGCTTCAAAGTTTTCTTCATCAGAAAATTTGAGCCTTCTTCTTCCTCATGGTGATGTGCAGACAAGCTCTGCCCAAAGCCCAACAATCTCTGCAGGGAATGGAGATACAGCGTCTGTTGGGGTTATTTACAATTCAACTCAGCATGGAGCCGACTTTGATATAGGAGATTTTGTTATGCATGATAGTGCAGTTTCAAGTTATGGAGAAGTTCCAATGGTTCCTGATATAATTGAGAGCACCGTGGGCTTATTGTCTGCTGCTGATGTCACCCTCCATTCGGCCTTGGTTGGGGACTCGTGTGAAGATGTAAGTTTTCTCAAACTATGGATAACGTAGTTTTAGTTCTTCCTATAATTTCTGTCAATCCCTTTTCAGATGATGACTAGAAAAGTGTTTTATGCAATGAAATATTACTTATTTGGATCTCTACATTGTTAGTTAGGTAAAATGTGAGAAAAAAGTGTTATATGAAATTCAATATTGTTCATTTTCTAAACAATTTTCCGTGATTTATTTCTGATGGCTTTGATATATATAGTATATGCCATCTAACATATTAAATGTCTGTGCACTAATACTTTTTTGACATTTCTTTTGAAATATTGTTATATTCTGATTCTTTTTGCAAATGAATCTGTACCAAATATCATGTCTATTGAAGATGTTGCTTGAGATAATGCCATTGATAATTCACTAAACTTGGAAGTGTGTTCTATATGATGGCAGTTGAACTTATCAAAAAATATTCACTTCTGACATGTATGGTTGCAGATGGTAGACAATGTCTTGATACATGAGGTAGCTGAAACAGATGAGCACACCTTTAAAAGTGCAAGTCACCATCCCATGGAGAGGCTTCAGGACATGGAGAAAGGCGAAGGGGAAGAAAGTCTGTATCCTGTTCCTATCCCCATGTCAGATATTAGTACAGCAACAACCACTACAGTGTCTCAAGAGCAATCAACTCTGAAGTCCTGCATGTATAGAGATGTGAACATTCCCAAGAACAAAAGAAAACGTGGGGAACGTAAAGCATGTTCAGGTGGTTGGAGCAAGAAATGCTCGGGGGAATCTGAAAACCAGTGAGCTAAGACTTCCCAATCTGAAGTGACTAGATAATTTGTAGCTCATTTTTCTCCCTCATAAGACAGATGTTATACTTAAAAGGTTATAGAATTAGTGAATAACTATTATAGAGTCATTTCTGATGAGGAACTAGTTTCATTCAGATTTTTTACTTTCACACCCATTTTCAATTTGGGTTGGGATGTGAGACAACTCCTTTTCAATTTGATCAATTTATGAAAAGAAAATTCAATTTAATTTTTACATGTACATTTGTCCTTAATTTGATTGAAGGTAGCCTTGGTGCAACGATTTTGTGTCACCTGGTCACGTTTTAGTTGTGGAATCAACTTCTTGCAAAGGCTACCCGGCAATAAATTCATAATGAGTGAGAATGATCCTTTTCTTTCGAGAAATCATTCCAGTCTCATACGACCATGATTTATGTAACACATAATAGATTCTTGTTAATTTTTTCTTGTAAATTAAATAATTCAATATGTCACATATGATAGTGTGAGATCATGTAATAATTTTTCCTTTTTTAACTCTAATGGGAGAGCTTTGTAGCACCAAATTGTCCTTTTATTTATTTGTTTTTAATTTGATTCTTACTGTTTGCTTCTGATATAATAATATCTGTTAGATTAGAACACTGACAAATGTAGGGAACTAATCGAAAATGAATGTCACATTTAATGAATTGCGTGACAATTATTTTTTATTTAATTCCTGTGCTTCCAGAAATTTCATATTAAACTGAAAATGAGTGTCATGTAACAGTCACAGATACATTTTAAATGTTTTCCTATTTCAACAAGTGTGGGTTTTATTTTAGAAAAAATAAATTTATGAGTTGATGGGTCTTAAATGTCCTTGTCCTTCATATATTCTTGAAGTGAGCGTGGGCTAACTATATAGGTTTCATGAACGATAAGAACGAATGAGAATAAGAGATAATTACCTCAAAAAAACAAACCAGAGATTGCACGTGAATATGCCATGCACGCATGATGATATATTTTCAGTGCTCGCCAACTAATCCATTTGATTTTAATTTTGCATGATCAAGTTGTCGGCTTCTATAATAATACTTTCCCATATGCCTGGCCTCGTTAAATTTAGTTAAATTTTATCCTTATATTGCACTACATTAATGAATGCTTTGGTTCAGTTCAATTTTTCCATGCCAATAGAAGTTCAATTTATAGAAAACGGAAACTCATTGGAACAATTTTCTTCACACACTCAAAAGAAAAGGAGGGAGAGAATTTACTAGTTCAGTCCCAGTTTATATCTTTCTTCAGTCTTAATTGGAAGATTTTGATAACCACTTCAAGAAATGGACACAATTTTCATTAACGGGATAAACTATATTAGAAAGATATGAATGTAAATTCATCCCCATTTTGGGTGGAAGAAAAAAAAGTTAGAGAGAAAAAGTGATAGATGTAATAAGAAATGAAGAAAATGAGGTAGAAATGTGATAAAAGAGAAAATAGCTGTGTGTTTATAGTTATTTAAATATATTTTTTATTATTAATATGGGAAGAGAATTTCTTCCTCCAAAGATTCTTCAGTATATCTTCACCAGTACTAATCAAACGATCAAGACTTGTAAAGTAATGTAAATGATAAGAAAGTAAACAAAAGAACAAAAATAAGAGAATACTGAAATGTAAATGAAAACAAGAAAAGGCCATTAAGCAATTTTTGTTACTCCAGCACTCTTTCACACACACAAGCTGGAGAAATTTTCTCATGTTTCTCCTTTTCTTTCTCTTTTTATTATTATTTTAATTAATTGAAAGTAGTTTGATATAGTCACTAGACCTTAAATTCCGTAAAGTTAGCAAAGGACCCAAAGGTTTAGAAGCCATTCCGCAGTAGTAGCATCTCGTTGTGCTTTTGATTGGAAGGTCTTCGTTCCAATCCAAAGTGAACAAAATGATTTCCATGGTCTACAATGTACAAAAAGCAAAAGATGACTGAAAGTCTGAAACCACTTCTTCTTTTTGACCCCTCCCAGTCATTCAATAAATAATAATAATAATAATAATAATAATAACTATTTTTTAGATTATAGGCTAATTAAATAGTTTCATTCTAGCGGTTAGTTACTCTTTGGGTATACCCTTGTTACTAACATCATAACATGATACGGAATTCTTAATGAAAAAAAGAAAAATTGAGTCCACCCTTGATGAATTTAAAGTCTCAGCATATGCACTTAAGTTGCAAAATTTAACCAAGTTAGTTTTGCATGTTTGTTAATTTACCTTATGACCAATTAACAATCTTCGTTGAATAACAATTGCCAAGATGCCAACCAACATCTCCAATCATAATGTCTTTTTCTCTTTGTTGCAGCCTTTTGAACTTTGGGGATAGAAATACGTAGCACCACAACACCTTTAACAAAATTTAATATTTTAATAAAACAAGTGGCAAAATAATTGTAACCATATTGGATTTTAGAACTTTTAACTTGACATGCATAACTCTCCATTATGTATTAATTGAATATGGCTTCATTATGAGTTCTCTTATTTAAGAAACCACTTGGAGTTCTTCTTTGCTTGGTTTTCTTTAAAAAAATGGAGGTAACTAGATGCTGTAATTCTTCAAAGAGTAACAATACTTAAACATATTTTATTCTACATATTCCTTATAGAGTCCAAGGTAGATTCCACTATTAAAAAACATTATCTATCATCAAATAACTTGCATGAGTGTTTGTGTAGAGTTTGGTTGTACAAGTATCATTTCTATCTTCAAATCATGTGTGAGAGGGTATCAATTGCAGTATGAATCAAGAATTAATAACACCAATATTTTGGCCAAGCAAAGAAAATAATTCCTTTCTTCGAACGTCCCCATTATCATCATAAACAGAAAAGGTACAGGAGCTTGTGTAATAATTGCACAACACAAGTTAACAGTTATTAGAATTAAATCGGTCCTTTTATATATGCATGACATGGAGCGTTTTCAAATGGTGATGTCCACATGAAAGGAAATTATAGCTCCTTTTCTAGCTATACTTTGAATTGGAAGAAATAGGATAGTGAATGGAGTAGGATAAAATTGTCGAGGCAAGGAATTAATTGCAAATACGTGTAGCTCCAAAATTCCATATAATTTGATGGAACTTCTGTTGACCCTTGACCAAGGGAGTTAAGACATTCATGGGGAAAATATGATTTTGACTTTCGATATGACAACTTTGAACCAGGAACCAAATTATATAATCCTCCTATAGGTTACTCAAATATCAAACATAAATAGTCTCAAAATGATGGAATTTGGTAACAAGTGCGATTTAGGTTTGTAAGGTATTTGGTATGGACAAGAAATTTATTAATATTAGTTAAAAATAGACACTTCGTGTGTAAGAAATCATCTTTTATTTATAATAAAATTATAATTAAGAGGTAGTTTTTAGAAGTTATAATTAAGAGATAGTTTTAGAATTAGTTAAAGGATAAAATAGTTTAAAAATGTGTATAGAAAAAAATTACAATTATCTTTATTATTAGAATAAATTATAGATAAATCTCAACATTCTTATCTATGTATATCTTTTATAATTTTTATCAATAAATTTTATTAATTTATGTCTTTTTAAAACTTGTTTTATAAGTAAAATACTAATTTTTGTATTGATTGATAAACTAATATGTATCTTATATAATTCGAATGATAATTTTATTTAAATTTTAAAGATATTCGTAAAAAATATTTGTAAAGGATAAGATAAATATTTACATATATCAAAATATGAATATTTATAAAATTAAATGGGAATGAGTGTAAGTATAAATATTATTATATCTGACCTGTCATATATATATATATATATATATTATAAAATTAATTAATTATTATTTTAATTAGTAAAATATAATATTGAAGTTCAAAGACTTTAATGCTTAAAGAATAAATATAAAAAAATTTAGATTTATTTTACATACTTGTACATAATTGTGAATTTTTACTTACATATTAAAGAAAATTAGAAAAAATTATTTTGAGTGAATTATAATACAAAGAGAGTACTATAACATGTTTAACAAATAATATAGAATGATAAAATATTTTAATTTGTAAATCTCGATATTTTATAATTTATATGAATGTACATAAAATTGGTTTAATTATTATTATGTTATGGATTAATTTTATAAATTGTATCGTAATATATATTAAATTTATAAATTATATTGTGTTATTGTATTAGAATAATTAATTATTATTTTTGTAAATTAATCACATAAAATTATGTTTGGGTGATTTATGAATATATAAGTATCCAACGAGTATAAGAATAGAGATTAAAGTTACTACCAACACATGTATGAAAATATGTATAAGTACTTTTCTAAATGCTAGTATAGAAACTGATTTATAATATTTTATCCAAACTCAATTTATTGTCATCCTTATTGTATATTATGAATATTTTAAAATTAATTATAATTTAAAAATTATAAATATAAATAAAAATATTTAACTTTTAAAAGAAATATGCATAATTGATTTGAACAAATAAGTAAAAAGTATATGTGACTTAAATTTAAGGAAAAAAGGAAAAAATAAAATATAATTCAAGAGTTCAAATAGTTGAGATTTTTAGTGTATATAAATAGTTGAAATTTGAGATGAAAAAAAATTAATATAAAAAGTTCAAAGTGATTTTAGTTGAGATGTGAAGGATAAAAAAATTTTATTGACGTGAAAAGAAAAGATGAAAACTGATAATGTTTTTTTTTTTCAAAAATATAAAGCGAATAGTAATTAATGATGAAGGCAATTGTTATAAAGAAAAAGATAGTATGATAAAAAAGATTTACTTATGTGTATAAAATGAAAATTTAAATTTATAATATAAGAGTTAATTGTATATAAAAATGAGATTTTTTTTATAACAATGATAATTTTCTTGAAGTTTTTTTTTTTTTAATCTACGCCTTTGCCTAAAATATTAAACCGTGCCAGAATACCAGAGGTTGACTAAATTTATCAACCCATTTGCAAAAAGAGATCCATGTTATAATTCCTTGTATTGAATCTCAACATGTTAGAATAATGAGTGATGCCAGCGAGGGAGATAATACGTGAAAGCCATATAAAACATTCTGTACAATTAAATTATCTCTCAAGCGTGTGCAAGATCCCATAACATTTACAAATTAATATAAGAGTTTAATTTTAAATACACTAACTTGTTGTGTAAAGATTTTTATACTATCAACATTTTAGAAAAAATTTAAATATAATTTAATTATTATCAAAGTCAATAATTTGTAATCACATCACAATTCATTTAAGTATAAAAAACCTTTACACTATTAATATATTTGAATTAAATTCTTAACATGGAATCAAATGACTTTACATAATTACTTGTGTTAATAAATTTTGGTCCACTTATCATTACCTTAATTATATTATATGAAGAATGAGTTGAGAGTTTGTTGTTCTAGGCAAGTGAACAGAGTTGAGGTTTAGCAGCCCATAATTTTTCTGTCATAAAGGCAGGCCAAGCATGTCTTACACCAATTAATTGCCTCTGTGATCTCCTCTTCCTAGCAATCATGTAAGATTAGGGGCAAAATATGATTAAGGCTCCAGAAAGTAATGAATTTAATAAGGGTATTCTTTCCTTTTTGAAGAGCTAGGGGCCACCTTGGTAATTACATTAAAAGTAGTAACATTTTTACTTTGCTTTGAAATTTCAAATCTCTTTCTCTCACTCAAAATCAGAAGGCATCATGGCAGCCAAAGCAAAAGAAAGGAGTTGGGTTACAATAAAGAATGGGAGAAAAGGAAAGAAGCACGTTGCCAACCCCATCTTAGTAGACTCACAAACTGCAGCAAAAGCCTCTTCTTCTTCACTCTCTACACAAATGAAAATACTTTGCTCTCTTCCTCCAACTCTCTCGTACTTTCAGTTTTCTTTGTTCATGCAAGATCCAAAGAACGATTCAAACACAAGGTATGTTCTATTGTTATGTATGCTCACTATAGCTCCCTTCTTATTTTCCTCTTTCCCTTCCTCTCCTTCACACTTGAACACACCACCCATGTTGAGAGTTTAATTATCTTATGTACTTACTTAGCTTTCTCTCATCATATACATTACTATATTCATTTTTGCTTACTAATAAATGTTTCTATAAAATGTGTGATCATATGCTAGGAGGATATGTCGATTTTTGTTTTATTTTTTTGTTAGTCAGTTATGGAGAAAATGCTCTCATTATTCCTCTAAGGCCTAAAACCAAACTTAACTCTTGTCCCAGATTAGACAAAAATGAGGTGCACCGGGTCATCATTTTAGTAACTTTTGATTGGTTCAACCTTGTGTAGACCAAGTTTAACCTCTGCAGATTATAGTCTTTCAACCTTAATGATGTTATGAATTTGACCAACCCTAAAAAACATCATTCATGCCAAGGTAGGAAAATCAATTCTCTGGCTGACCTGCTTTTTAGCTTTTTCAATAGTGAGCTTAAATTTGGAAATTCCCAGTTAGTTGGCATAGGCAAGTGTAGATTAATTTTGTTACAAGGCCTCAACTTGACCCTGCCCAAATGGTTTCTTAATGTTTGTGAAAAAGAGTAAATAAATTCAATTTATGTTCCACTTGCATGCCATTTTGGAAAAATGAATGTAGTGAAGGGTATGAATCATGCAGCTGCTGCATCATCTCAAGAACTTATGCTTGACATCCACTTCATTTCAAGTTGCAGGAAGCCCTGGTATCAAAGAGCAATGGAGGTGACTAGCCTATGGAAAAGTATGTCAAAATCCTCAGAAATTCCCTCATCTAATGCCACTTTATGGAAGACATCATCAATGCCAAAATCCCCTCAAGTCCCTACACCAAGTCCCAACAAGAACAAGCTAAGAAAATGTGCCTCTCTAAAGGTTGCCACATCCTTCACAAGGGTTTGTCTTTGTG
The DNA here is from genome assembly GCA_026544285.1 of Pachyrhizus erosus. Classification (NCBI taxonomy): domain Eukaryota; kingdom Viridiplantae; phylum Streptophyta; class Magnoliopsida; order Fabales; family Fabaceae; genus Pachyrhizus; species Pachyrhizus erosus. The sequence goes on along the minus strand of JAMLFT010000073.1, from coordinate 20,436 downwards.
CACCTATCTATTCCTATAATGAGATTTTGAGAACCGAAGTTCCACCTAGAAGAAGTAATAGTTACCCAAGATCAAAGCCATTGCAAACTGCACATGAAAGAACTCCTAGTGCTAGGCTTAGCACAGAGGGGAGGAGAGTATTCAGGGGTAAATCATTAACTGATGATGTTCTAATGAGAAGGTTTGTGATTGAGGAAGAGGCAATGATGCAAATTAGAAGAAGAAATCAAATGGAAGTTATTAGAAGGAGGAGTATGATGAGGAGAAAAAAGCTTGGGCCTAGTCCTCTTAGTAGAATGGTTATGGCAAATGATATTGGACAATTTAATTGATTGGTCCAATTCTTGTAGTGTTCAGCCCAAATGGTGAATTTTGATTTTCCATCAATGCCTCACCTGTCCTTTTTTTTTTTGCCCTTAATTTCATTCACTGAACTTTTTCACCTCGTGTGACAAGTTTCTACTACTGGTATAATTGCAACATATTTAGTTTTATATGACCCAATTTTAAGTGGGTTGGATTTAATGATATTGCAATGTATAGCTCAGAAACACAACTTTAATTTCATTTCTATATTCAAACCGTGGATTTAGGTAGGAAAAATTCTTTTCTTAATCAAAGCGCATGCTTGAATTAATTTATTTTAAGATGAAATTAAAAACTTTCAATCAAAAACTTTATAAGGGAACTTTTTAAAAGAAAAAAAATATTTAAAAAATAAATAAATCAAACGTATACCGAATCTTAACTTCTCAAATCAACAAACGCAGCCAACTAACTGCTATGTGTAGACTTCTTAATTTGCTTATAAGACACTCTAAAAACGTAATTCGTGACTAAAACTTGTAGAGCAAGGATAGTGGTTATCTAATTTGTATCTGAAAGGCCAAGTTAGGTTCTAATGTGACTCTGATACCCACGCATGCTTCATATTTAACTTATCAACTACTACCCCTCTTTCCTTTTTTGTTAATTTCTGCTTGATGATTAATTGTTCCCCAGTGAAACACACACGCACACATTAAGCTTCTTTACGTAATTGACAATATTTCAAATTATGGAATGGAGAATAAAGGAAACGTTAATAGAATTGTTAAAACTAGAGCAAATTTCTTTCTGCTTCTCATGGATTGAGTAATTATCTTATGTGATATAATCTGATTAGATTAATAAAGTATCTTCCATGAAACTGACTTCTTGTTGATTCAAAAATTAATTAAGTAAAAAGGGTTTAGTAGCAAATGTCTTTAGCGTGCGGAAAAATGTACACTTTCTAAACAATGTAGATGTTGAATTTTCAAGAAACTTAAAAAAAAAAAATTGTTCTTTGGGTTTTCTGCTAGTTACAATCGTTATTTTGCTAGATTGAGAAGGTGAAGAGTTTTGATAGTTGGTAGCTTACTCCTAAATATTTATAAAATGAGATAGTATCAATCTATTACCAACCGAATCTTATTAGCTCATTAATATCATCCTTAGTGAAAATAAGTCAACCTAAATACTATACTTATGAATAACGGATTCGGATTGGTATTAAATACTATCTCTTGTTTCTATATATAAAAAATAAATATTTAATTTATCAAAATCAATAAAAATAATTAAATTAATTTATCTTAATTAATATTATTATAAATTTAAATTTTATTTTAAAAGTATTCATAATATTAATTGATTTAAATAATAATAATATTGTTCGTAGTAAAAAAATAATTTCTCAATCAATAAAAATACATTATATTATTAATAATTTAATAAATATATCCACTTTCATTAAAAAATAAATAATATTTTATTAATAGATTTTATAATAAATTAAAATTATAAAAAATAGTAATTAATAAATTTAAAAATAATCACATATTTTTTATAATTAAATATATTATAATTTATTTTTTATATATAAAAACGGAAGTAGTATAACAGTGGTAACACTCCTAAAAGATCATTTTGTCCCTTGCATCCTTTTTAAATTAGTTGTTATCGCCAGTTACAAGTTGGTATAAAGGACACGTGTAAGAACAACAGGATACAAGACATAATAAAGCAACAAAATGAATGAATTGCATTTTCTTCAATTCTATGAAAGAACAATTGTAGTGTGGTTTTGTTTATTTTTCTTCCAAATATATCACTTCTACTAGTTTATGTAACAACATAAACGGGAATAAATTATAAAGGAGAACATGGGACATGGAACTGAAGGTTTAAAGCACCTTGTGAATTGACATTTGTGCTTCAACTTAACATTAATTACAGACAGCATAGCATCATGATGTGATAGAAGAAAAATATTGGTTACCTAACAAGACATGCTTTATAAATTATTACAAGATAAATACTGCTTTGTTCTCTGTCCTAGGAAATAATAAAGACAACCCTATCTGGATTAAACGAACCATAATTAATGGCCCTCCAAGAGTTCGCGAGTTTAATTAAATTCTATAATTTTCCTTTATAACATTAGAAAAGTTCTATTTTTATATCATAATATAAAACTTGATGTTTTTAAGAAAAATGAGAGAATTTAAATGGTGAATTAAAGATTTACTTCTCCATAAAACTGTTGTAATTAATTATTTCCAAGTGAAGTAGCTTCTACGTTTTCGTATCTAAGCTACAAGCACGATGTGGCCTTGTGCTCTTTGTTTGTTATGAAAAAGTGCTTAGTTGAAGGAATCTTTCAATTTGCTTCTCCATTCCCCACATAAACAACCCAAATAGTTGGGTTTCATACGGTATATCTAGGAATCTCTCATCGACGAGCTGATGGAGATTCCAAAATGCAAGTCGTGAATGTTCAAAATCTTTTTTATTTTATCCATTCCCAAGTCATTTTCATAGTAGTTTTACTTCAATTATCGATTGGATCTTATGATGACCCTGAGAACAACGAAATTCTAATTTCATTCCCATGAACCAAAACCAAAATTCCAATCCTCCTAGTGGTGACCACTGTTTTTGGGTCGTACCGTACGTGTTGTTTTTATTTATTGGAACATTACAAGCAAAAAGTAATACAACTCATGTTACACATGTTTTTGTGCTTTTTTTTTTTTTTACTACGAATATTTTCTTTAAGAGACAATTCTATTGCAATCATGGCCAGATATTAAGTTTAAACAAAATTTTCAGTAAGAATTTAAAGTTTAATTTGTCATGTTGTAAATTCAACCATTGACGTGTTTTTGTGCTTTAAAAATTTATTGGAGGGATATTGCCTCGTTAGGACAAGTGTAATAAAGGGTCGTTGGCAATTATTGAACCGTACATTTTCGTGGTCAATTCTCTGAGTTAAGCAAATTACCGTTATTACATTTTCCAAATTTCAAATTTGAGCAATTCAATCAACATGTGTTGTCGGTCCATAATGCATTTCTTCTTTTTATGATTAGTGTCATACAAAAATTTCTGGCCCTAAATAGTTTTCATTGAATGAAGGGCCTTGGTCTTATTAAAACTCTCTTCAAATCCTTAATGTCTTGTTTAGAATAATGGAAGAGAAAAGAACAAAAAGTGGAAGTGGATGAACGTATGTGAAAGTCAGTTAAATGAATTAAATGAGCATGTTTAATTGAGGGGAAGAGAAGAGAAGCTTTATTAAAAATGTGGAATTCATTTTTTTTTTCTCAAATAAGAAGAAAAGAAGAATAATAACGTAGTTAACATAAAAACATTGTTGTGTCATCTCATAAATAGCATATGCACACATCGACAGTAATAAAAAAAAATAACTGATTATGTTTTTTAACCTCATTCTTCCTCCTTCTCTTATATAATAATATTATTATTAATAATAAAATAATATTACAAATTAAAAATTACATTATTATTAATAATAAAATATAACAATAACAATATTAATAATAAAAATAAAATAAATAATAACTAATAATAATAATAAAATAATTTTTCCAATATCAATTTCTTTTCTTTTCTTACTTATAAAATAATTTTAATTCAAATATTTTTTTTCTATTTCACTCTACTTCTTTTCAATCAAATCACTTTTATTTTTCTTCTGTTTCTCAAATTTTACTATTTTTTTCTCATCCATTTTGTTTTATTCTCTTCCTTTCCTCACAACTAAATAAAACATAAATAACATCTCATATTAGAATTTTATAGATGAAAAATCATAGTTAAAAAAAATAGAACATCTCATTAAAAAAGACTAATTAAACTAACAAAGATTAATAATCCATAAAATAGATAAATATTTTATAGTTATAACATAGTTAAAAGAAAAGTGAAGGATAGTAGGTTATTGATGAGTTTTTCATTTGGAGGGATGATAGGTCACGTGCGAGGACAGGGAGGAACAGTGAGGAATAATAATAGAATAGAATAGAATAGAATAGAAAAGAAAAGATGAATGGGGTAGTGATAGTGCAATGCAAAGGGGGACAGTTCTTCACACTTGTGTTTGTTTTCCAAGTGAATGAATGGTACACTTACTTACTTGGGTTTCACGAATGGGTGGTGGCTGTGACTTGTCATGTGTTGGCATTTTCATTCCAACAATGGTTCAAGTCACATGACTCAAATTCACCTCCAGCGTGTTAGGCTTGGCTTGGCCCATTTACACATTCATGGCCCTTTGTTTTCCATGCTGCACTTCTCTGCACTTCTCTGTGTGCGAGTGCCGAGTGATTTCCATGATACCCTAACATTATCTCTAAGCAGGTTCTACCTGTGCATGTGGGGTACCTTACTGCTACCACTCACTGCACTTTCTCTCCAGTGAAAACCACGCTCTACTACTTTATATTCAATCAAAATGTAATAGCTTGTTGCTTTTTCATATTTTTTAGATGTATGTAGATAAATAAGTAAAATCTAGATAAATTAAAAGATAATTTGACCATGATATTAGAAGAAAAAAAAAACAATGAAAATCTTCAATCATTTGGTTGAAGGAGGCAAGACATATATTAAATAAAATATCATTTATATGATATTCAAATAATTAGAAACCCAAATGAACTTCTGTGTATATTAATGTTTTGGTACAACGCTACAGTGCTGCATCTCACTGGTATGGTCATTATGGTACATGCACTAATTAATCCTTTACTAATTAATTTACACACTTAATGCTTTCTAATAAAATTATATCATATGTTTCGTTTGGTTATTACTTTGGCATCACTCAATAATTTCATTTAAGTATTTATACTATTAGAAATGTTGACGGAATTTGGTATCATAACATTTTATTATAAATTTAAACGCATACTTGGGTTTCTTTTTCTGTTAAGTAAATAGTTTGGTGATGACTTAGGGCACATTTACAAAAAATAAAAAATAAACATAATAATGTTAAAGAATGAATCAATGCCTTTTAATTTAAGTTGTAGGGAACTTGGAATTCATTTCAAATTATAGTTTTATAATGAAAAAAAATGTTAAGAAAATTATTTTCTTGACTAATTTACATGACTTGACTTGCATTAATAAAAAATGACGTAGCCTTTGAGTATTAAACGTCTTAGGTAAAAGAATGAAAAACAAAAATTCCTTCTATAAATTTTGTGCAACATTAATCTTGTAGAAAATATGTTTTGTAATAAAATAAGACTTAAATATTAATATAATCTCTAAAAAATAAAATATTTTTTATTTTAATTTTTTGCTTTAATTTTTTTAAATAATTTTTTTGTTTTAATTTTGTTATCCTTTAAATGATTGCATAATAGTGACATTAACAATTCAATTATTCATCATATTATCAACAAGTTTTACAAGAGTCATATATAGTTTTTTTTGTCAAATCGTATTTTTAAATATTCCATTAACTAATTTAATAATATTAATTATATTAGACAAATAAAAATTTAAAAACATATTTTACTGGAAAAAAATTCCTAAAAATGTGATAAGTTTATTAAAATAGTTATTATAATATTATTTAATGTTATTACTTGACAATAAAAACTATAAAACAAAAAAAATCTTTAAATGATTAAAAAAAAATCTTAAAGACCAAAATAAAAAAAATCTTTTTTTTAGAGATCAAATTGATATTTAAGTCTTAAAATAATTATTTTCAAATTAGACTAATTGAAAAATAAAATAAATTCATTTAACGTTTAATTGCATGTTTTGTCCTCAAAGTTTCATGATATTACAAATTTTGTTCTCTAACTTTTTTTAGCAAATTTGTCCCCTAGTTCACAAAATATCTCCCCACATAATAAAATTATCATAACTAAGAGTGTGTTTGTTTCACATATTAAAAATCTATTCCTATAATGTTAAGATGAAAATGTAACATTTTTTTGTTTGTTACAAAATTTAAAAACTTATTCTTAAACATAACTCATTTTTAAGAATTTATATTTTACATGTCTTTTATCTTTTTATTACCATATAAAAGGGTTAGAATATTATATTTTTATAGGAATGAAAATTATAACTTTTCACTTTTTTCTATTCTACATCATTTGTTTATTTACTTAATATTTTTATTTTTTTAACTAACATAATTTAAAACACATTTTCAAAAATAATAAATATTTACGAAACATCTTTGGTGGGAATAACATTCTAGTAATAACACTTCCTAAAATATTATTTCCACAAATATAATTGAATTTATGAAACAAACACTCCTGAGATATTTTGTGATGATTTTTTCATTAATCATGACATATTTTTTTATGTGAGAGCAATATCTGTGATGCTTTGTAAAATGAGGGTAAAATTTGTGAAAAAATTGTGACATTATGAAATTTTTGAAGGAAAAAACAATTAAGCCTTAATTTAAAATTAAATAATTAGGATTAACATTGATATTTAAGTTGACTAGGAATTATGCCTTAAGCTGATTAAAAATTTAATCACGTTTATAAAACTTGAGGCTAATGATTATTCTAAATAAGTATTAAATCATTAATTAGATTTTTCATTGGTTTAACTAGTTAAACAATTGATTAAGTCACGTAAAAATAAAAAAAATAAAAGAATATTTAATAAAATACTAAAAAAATATACTAAATTTTAAAACACAAGTAACTTTATACAGATAAAATTATTCACGATTACTGTATTTTATATTACAAAAGTAATAAGTCAATATATTGGAAAAAAAATTGAGTCAATCTAATCAATAATAGTTGAATCAACTGAATGAGTTACGTAGGAGTCAACTGGCCAGTTCAAGATTCATGTACGGTTGATATTAATAACACATAATCAGTTTAATGACCAACTCAAAAACAAAATAGGGTAGTACATCTGAATGGTCAGTTCAACTTCATGTCCAGATTCTAACATTGTTTATAAGAGGACAAGATTTTCCTTTCAATAATTTTTCAATGGTTGAGAAGAAAACAGTACTAATTTTGTAAAAAGAAGAAAATAAATGTGAAAAAAGAAAATAAAAAATAAGATTGTTCAATTAAAATGAAAGATAGTAAAAAGAAATAAATATTTAAATTAAAATGGTTAAACATGTATATGAAGATCATTCTCATTTTATTTCTTATTAAATACATCTTTCTCCGGTTTATTTTTCATTAAGGATGTGTTTTTTTTTTTAAAAAAAAAAAAAACAAAGTATATAATATACCTTAGACATGATGAATTATATGTCCAATAATGATAAGGAGAAAGCTTAGAAGATGTAAATTGTGAAAACAGAGTCACTTGCATGCATAACAAGGTAAAGCAAGGGTGTTTTTGTAAAAATGAAAGTTGAACAACACAACATTTTCTCTTTACAGTGCAGCTTTCTCCTTCTTTCTACTTAGTTTTGTATGGAAAGACTGAGTTGTATGTAGGCCTATTAATTTTTTAAAACTTTAATATATCTATTAAATCAAATGCACATACTTTTTTGCCTTTCCACTCTTTTTCTTGTTTTTCTCTTTCTTTTCACCGTAAATCAGATCAATCAAACACAATTTAACGTTTATAATATCTTCGTACATAATAATTTAGTTCAATAAACACTGGTAGAGATTTAATGACATTTTTAGTAATCAATCTATATAAGAAACATTTTTTAACATGCAAACATAAAACATTGAAAACAAAAATTACTCAAAAAATTATTACAGAAGCATATTTACTTTTTATTTGTCAAAAGATTTGTTTTCATTTAATAACTATATTTATTTACTTTTATCCTTTTTCTAAATTCACCATATTTATTACAAACAAGAAGTCCTTTCATTTTAAAATAAATGATATTTAAATTTTTATATAAATTAAGAAAATTAATATATTAATAATTTAAAGAGTGGAATAATTTTATTAAATTATCCAAATTTATCGGTGAAAAATTGATGCTTACGCTACTAAATAATCAGATTTATTATTTATTTGGGGGCAATTAAGAAGAAAAATCTAATGTTAAAGCGTCACTTAATGTGAACATTTTTTTGTGTGTTAAAAGATCACTTATTTTTAAATGGGGAGAAGACTTTTACAACAATAAAAGACTAATTACTTTGGTGAGTTTTTTTCAACACCAATCCAATGATTTTGACTTGTTATACTATGATTGTTTAGCTCAAAGGCTTCATGTTGTTCCAATGATCTATGGCTGGGTGGAACCATCTGAAAGAATTCCATCACTCCAGTCAATATATAAATGAATTAGGAAATGTTAAATTTGCATTTTCTTCCTTTTATATGATCATTCTTTCCTTGTAGATAGTGTCATTTTTGTCTGTGATTGATTGATACACCTTTCTCACCTCCCATGATTCTCGAAAGTTGTTATTTGATATTTTCTAATTTCGATCCAATACTTTACATGTGCATCATCTCTCAATGCTTAGCTGAGTTGCTAACTCATAAGGCTTATGTGCTTTGCAAATTTTTCGTTTCTAGAATCTAGCTCATTACATTTTTAATACCATATATGATGAAAATGAAATAAAATTTAATTATATTATCAGAGTGGAACCTAAAATGAAAGTAAAATGCAAAAAATATATTTTCGGCATTGAAGTATCAACCAAAAAAATACTATTGTTTTTCGTTGAAAAAAAAGGAAGTACTACGCCAGCAGTTTAACTTTTTTCGTGATAAAAGAAAAGTTATTAATATAAATCACTTTCAAGTCACACTTCTTAATTTTAAGATGTATTTCATACTTCTTAACATTTTGTCATGTTTCCTCCCCAAAATAATCAAAATAACTTCATTGTTTTTTAACTTTATATGGTATACTTTTCACCTTAAATATGTGGAACGTAAAACTAAAGCAATTAGCAAGGTAGCTTGAGTTTATAACTTCATACTTTTGAAATTTTCAAATTAATGTTTAATATTGTTTAACTTAATATTTCATCATTAATAATCCATAATTTTCAACCACAGTTGTTGACATAATTTTTAAGATAAATATTATAAAAATAAATAAAATTTATCAATATATAATTATATATGACTAAATGATGTATTTTACATTGATTTTCTCTCTTATTTTTATTATCTAATCATATATTATTATTTAATATTAATAAATTAGCACACTCACATAATAATGATAATAATAAACTTCAATCCTTCTTATAATATGTGATAAAGATGCACCATTCCATGGTGCCAAGTTGCCAACACAGTATGAGATGACCCTATGGCAACATTTTTCCACACGGTGCTTTTGGATTCATACTAACCCTGCCTTCTCCCTTGCGTATAATACGGACCTTTATAATTTGTAAAAGTGGTCCAACATGACCCGTCAATGTTTACCTTTGCCAATAAATTAAATAGCTAAGTTAATTTAAGAGTTTTAGTGTTTTTCATATTGCTAACAATTTCTCTCCATACATAATTAATTAGCTGAATGGTTGCAAATAATCCCAAAGGAACAATTGCAAATACAAACTTATCCACACTACCTTTAAACTAGTGAAAGGTTTGAATTTGTAAATACGAAAATTTTCAAGCAATAATTCAACTAATAATATTTTTACGGTGGCCAATCCTGCATCACTTGACACCTTTCCCGTTTTAAAATCCACCTGTCTTCTCTTGTTTTGACTCTAGCCAAAACCAAGACTTTTCAAAACATTAACGTGGCATTTAATTCTTAAGATTAGAGATTTTGAACAAAACACCGATTAGTTAAAGTTTGCCAACACCAACACGTAACCAGTGTTTAGAATCACATCCGAGTTCAAACAATGATATCGAATCATTTATTTTTGTTAACTACTACTAAACTGTACCATCATGGAAGGAACATAAAAACATAAATTAAAATGCAAGAGTTACAAAAATAGTTTGCATTTATTTTCATTCATGACTGCCATAATTCATGGGAAATGTTACAAATCAACTACTCAAATAATAATATCCGACAAGATAGAACCTTTCAGTACTAGAGATGCAATAAAAGGCTCAAAAAATCCCTTTTTCCAATTTCTTCTATTTCAACGGATATCCTTCTATTATGGACACACACGGAGTATTATGCAATATGCATTAGTTTACAAAAGTGCGCGCGTGTGTTTCAGTTTCTAGAGAAGCGTGGTATGGATAAGAGTATTCTGAGAAAGCTACATACCTACATTGCAGGGCCATAAATAAAAGTCTATGCTTTTTAAATTGTAATGCAGTATTTTGTCAGATCTAAAAATAACAGTGGAGATCAAAATGTTGGTAAGGTTGCAATAATGAAAGTTATAATAGAATTAATAAGGAAGAAGAAATGAAGAGCAGGGTACCAAACTCAACCGTTTATAATAAGTGGCATGTAATTCTTTTGTAGGTGTCCACATAGTCTTCCCATTGAAGTAAAGTTGGTTGAAGTTGTCCACATTGAGTGAGAAAGTGGCCAACCAAGCCCCTCTTTCTCTTTCTCTCATCATCATCATCATGGAACCAAAAGGAAAGTAAAATTATAAATCCCACAAAACAAAGAAAATTATAAATCCCACAAAAGGTGAAAGGTGGCTAGAGGAAAAGTAACTCCACGCAACCTAAGAGAATTGGATTCTAAGCTCTAGAGAGATATTATTTGAGAAATCTTAGCCAGCCAGGGAGGACGAATTATGTGGTGCTGGAAAGGTGAGGGAGGCTAGAAAGGGAGCTAGAGAGAGGGTACCCTCTTCTTTGCACTGTTCTGTGCCTGTGTCTGTTACAGCACTTTTAGGAGCTCTTCTAGCAACCTCTGCCAACCAACAAGGTATCTTATCTATGATCCTTGTGTTTTGTGTTTGTTTTATTAATAAATTTTCAAGATTTAACTTTTGGGGTTGTGTTAAATTTGTTAATTTTTATGGTTATCTTGTCAATCTTATGGGCATGGACATGTCTGAATTATGATTCTTCCTTTTGCTTCTTAATTCTTAATTAGCACAGCATTAACTGACAAGACCTCGGGATCCTCTTAGCGTAGTCTCAGCTCTAGAGCCTGTCAGAAGATTATGGTTTCTCATTATTGTTGAAACTGAAGGAAAACAATTCACTCTTTCTCTTTCATCTTCATAACTTGGTCTTTCTTTCTTCTCCATTGGAATTGACTAGGCTTTCATTTCATAGATCATGTAGGATTTTCTTTATTCTCAATTTTCCTTGGTCCCTAGAACAGAAGTTTCTCTTTCTTCTTTTCTTTGTTGGTGTTTAATTTTGACAATCCTGCTTTGCTATACGTTTGTTTTCATTTTCAGTTGAAAAATTCGCTCTCACCTTAAATTATACTCCATGCTCTTTCTATGTAGCTTCAATTTATCGTGTCACGTTCCCTTAGATTGGTCTCTTTGTTAATATAAGTGTCCAAGTAAAAACTATACCGCTTTCTTCTTCTTGTGTCCTCTTCATAAAGGGCTATTTTTCATTTAATTTCATTTCTTGTTTATTTATTCAATTATTTTTTGGCCATCAACAGCCTGAAAATAAAATAGAGATGCTGCCTCCTTGCTGGCGATCGTTCGGGTGAGCTTTACTCTCTTTATCAATTTCTTCCATTGGTAAAGAAGAAACATAATACAAATTATTATTCCATATAAATTGTTATGTATAGCCTTAGATGATGGTGTAACAGTGAATGAGTTATACATGTGTCTGTATGTAAGAACACTTTTGTTATCTTGTATGCTAGTCCATCTTTATCTCATATGTTTCTGCTCTGTGTTGTGATGGCAGAATTGTAAGCACCTGATGTATAATATATGAACGATTTTTATCTTATAACTGCTGAATTCATCTTATATTTGGAGCTTGCTGAAAAATTATTAATTCTAGAATAGCACCAGCATGCACCGGCCATGATCTTTTGTCTTCACTTTCTCTTACAGGAAGAAACAGTAATGCTACTGACATGGGAAAGAAAGGGAGTTGGTTTTCTGCAATCAAAAGAGTTTTCACACACCACTCCAAGGGGAAGGTAAGCAATATAAGTGCCTTCACAGATAAACGTGCAATGCTTGATTTGTTTTTAATGTTGTTCTTGTAGTTATATTTGGTTTTCTTTTGGCATCGCCTTTAGATGCCAAAAAAAAGATTTGTTAGTTTTAATTTTAGGATAAAAGAAGAACAATTTAATAAAGAAATAATGTAATTTTGTTTTATATTATAGAAGTGTACAATTTTATTAAATTTAACTTGTATTTAAATATACAAAAAAAATAATTGAATAAAAATCATGTTTTATAATTTTAGAAACTGTTACTGATAACTGAATAATAAAATTTAAAACTAATTAATGGATTAATAATTCAATAAAATATTTTTATTTTCACTAATTAACTTTTTTAAATTTAAATTTAAATTATTTTGACAACATTTAAGACATCTATCAACACTCCTCCTTGCCTTGAAGATTGTAAGTTCTTAGCTTCTTTTTTAAAAAATTAACTTGTTAATTTAGAATGACTTGGTAAAAACATTAACAATGTGATCTTTTGTTCTAAATGAGTTGTCTCACACTGAGAAACACTTTTGTTTCTTTTTCATATGATTGAACCTGAATATTTTCAACTTTTAATTTCTCAGCCAATTCTTTAATTTCAATCTTTAATGATGGCATTTTTACACCATAACTCCTTATCTTTGATTCAATAGTCTTTAACTCAAAATTTAGAATTTTTACACACTTCTCATCATGTTCAATTTTCTCAACTTTTTCTTTTATTTTGTTTTCCTTCAATTGTATCTGCTTGTTTATGTGCTTTTGCAGAATAATTGTAGATTTTGCTTTAGTAGCACCACTAGAAGACTTGTGAGCTGCTATTTCAAAACCAACTTGTTTTTCTTCTTCTTCCATTTTTTTTTTTTTGCCACAATTCAATCATATCCTCTTTTATTGAAAAAACAATTTACTCCTCCTCTAATGGATTTAAAGAAAAGTTTTTCCATGTCATTTTTACTTGGAAAATGTCCTTGTCATATGTATATTTAATTGTGCAGCTTCTATTTTCAAACAACACTTTATAACCTTTTTCAACTAGTTGTCCAACACTCAACAAATTCTTATCAATTTTAGGAACATACAACACATTAGAAATTAACTTTGCATGTGAGTAAGTTGAAATTGCTATTATTCCTTTTCATTTCACATCAATGTACTTGTCATTTTCAACTTGAACTTTTGATGTGCTTGCAATGCTTAGTTCTTTGAATAGATCATTGTTTGTCATGTGGTTAGTACAACCACTGTTAATAAGTCAAATTTGACTTGATTCATCATTAGAGAAACATGTAGCAGAAAACAAGTAATCCTCCTCCTCTTGATTAACAACCTTTGTCTCTTCACCATATGCTTGATTTTTGTTTCTACAAATAATAGTTTTGTCCCATTTTATTACAGTCACTACACTTAGCATCGAGTCTTCTTTAGCATCTAAATGGAAGATGACGTTTTTTTTTGCACAATGTCGACATGATGGATATCTTGGTCTATCTTTTGAACTTTTTTTTACTTTCTTGCTGATCTGCCCTCCAATTCTTTTATTTTGTTCTTTTGTTGATCTACAACTTTGTTTGCAAAGCTCCTTCAATTGTGTTTTCTTATCTCATAAGTCTTCTTTGCTATTGGACGTGTAAAGCACTCAACACTTCTGCCAAGGAAATAATTGTCAAATCTTTAGAGTTTTCTAAAGAAGAGATTGTGGATTCAAATTTTTCAGGAAAAGTAACTAGAATTTTCTGAACAATTCTAGAGTCTTGGAACTCCTGACTAAATAACCCAACTCAATTTGCAATGTCAAGAAGTCTATCAGAATACAGCTTCACTATTTCATACTTCTTCATCCTTTACATTTCAAACTCCCTAATTAAGTTAAGAGCTTTCATCCTTTTGATTCTGACATCTTTTTTATATTCTTTATTGAGAAAATCTTATATCTCTTTTGGTGACTTCAATGTCATGATTCGAATGAAGATAATAAATGAAACAACATTAAACAAACAAGCTTTTGCTTTTGACTTTTTCATTTTTTTGTCCTTCTAATTTTTTCTCTAGGCTACTGTAGGGTTGTATGACAAAGGAAGAACTTCATAATCTTCTTCTATAGATTCCCAAAGATCTAGTGCTTCTAGGTAGACTTTTATTCTCATGTCCCAAATTTGATAATTTTCTCCATCAAACACTGGAAGAGTAATTGATGAAATAATGGTTACTCTGTCCATGAGGACCCATTCTCACTCTCACAGGTTTCTTAAGAATAAGACTCTTGATACCAATGGATGGTTTTAGTTTTAGGATAAAGGAAAAACAATCTAACAAATAAATAATATAACTTTTTTTTGCATTGTAGAAATGTACAATTTTATTAAATCTAACTAATATTTAAATACACAAAAAAATAACTGAATAAAAATCATGTTCTATGATTTTAGGAACTATTACTGATAACAAAATATAAAATTTAAAATTAATTAATTCATTAATAATTCAATAAAATATTTTTATTTTTATTAATTGACTTATTCAAATTTAAATTAAAACTATTTTGATAACATTTAAGACACATATCGAACAAGATTAACCATTTAAGGCTGGAATTATGGTAAATAAATTTGCATTTATTGACATCGAATTGTGAAGGATAGACCTATTCCAAGTTCTTACTGTACTAAAATTCTGGTCAACTAGGCACTCTAGATGTATAATGATATAATACCTTATTTTAGAAAATCTGTCAAAAACGTCAATTAGGTTCCTCTATGACCACTAATAGTTAATTTGAAATATTGCAAAGTGATATAGGAAGTTGCTTGCCTTTCATTCCAACATTCTTACATCATATTGCTTTATACATTAGTTTTAAGTTGTTATTCCCTTGTTGTCTGAACTTTGAAGCATAAAGCAACATCTGCTTGATGATGGTTATTGTGTTTGGAAGTCAGTGTTTGTAGCAAGTTTTTTACCAATATGAAGTTGTTGTCACTCTACAGATTTATATTTCTAACCATTTTGTATAATACAACAGGATTCAGATAATAATAAAGGCACAAAAGAGAAGAAGAAAGGTCTAGGAAAACTAAAGCATGGAGAGACCAATTCTTTCATCCCCCTCTTTAGAGAGCCAAGTAGCATTGAGAAAATCTTTGGGGATTTTGAAAGGGAGCAACAACTATTGGGGTTAAGGCCTGCTACTCCTCCTGAGAGACCCAAAACCCCACCTTATGTCCCTCCAAGAGCTCCTTCTCCTAGGCCTCCTTCTCCAAGGGCTCCTTCACCAAGGCCTCCATCTCCAAGGGTTGCTTCTCCCAGGGCTACTTCTCCGCGAGTTACCTCTCCCAAAGCTGCGTCTTCCCGGATTGCTCATCGCCAGAAGGAGGTTGGCTACAGACCAGAACCAACTCTAAGGCAACAACACGCCTCAGCTACTAAGATCCAGTCTGTTTACAGAGGCTACATGGTGAGTAAGCTTTCATGTTTTTTTTTTCTGAATGCCATAAATAAAATTTAGGCTTTGTTAATGTGTGCCCTTTGGTCTATGTTAAAGAATTAAAATTGAAAGACAAATGTTAACAGATAAAAAAAAATGAAAAGTTTTGATAAAACTTGTTATTATACTAATGCATCCCACCATAATTTTCAATGCATCTCTAGAGCATTTAATGCTTTCTCCCTTAAGTAATTAGGATGATGCAATAAACGGCAATGCATGCTTTCCATATATGCCAGAGGGGCACAAGTAAACAAAAGTCATAGAATTCTAGGGTAAATTATACGCTTAATGTCTACTATTAAGAACAAACTGACTGTTCAAATACACTTCTTACAATTAGTTAGAAATTTATGGTGACTCAAAATATGATATAGGTCCTACTCTCTATTCAATAAGTCTCACTCATACTTGTGTAATTCCTAACAAATTTTAGGCAATAATAAAGAGTGTGTTGGCAGTATTCCTCCATAAAAAAATTTAGTTTTCTGAAAGTGCTGAAGAATAAATAGGTAATATAATTAAGTATTCTTATTTAAATGCAGAAATTCACAGTTAAGTTTGTCCAACAATCAGAAAATGGAACATGAAAGTGTGCATCATGTGTTAATTATTTTCTGGCTTAACCAAATTTAGCCATGTCTTTTTGTCAACCTTGAAAATTTATGCGCCTGATTAGGCTGATTATTGTGCCTACTAACCTTGAGAAATAAAATTGAGTCAGCGTTTGCATGCAGAATGCCCTTTGATCCAGTAGTTATACCTGCTTTACATTAATATTATGAAACAATAATCAACCTTGTGACATATAGTACTTGCAATGCAATGCAGGCCAGGAGGAGTTTTAGAGCTCTAAAGGGTCTGGTGAGGCTTCAAGGAGTGGTAAGAGGACAAAATGTGAAGAGGCAGACAGTAAATGCCATGAAACACATGCAGCTGTTGGTGCGAGTTCAATCTCAGATTCAGTCTAGAAGGATCCAGATGTTGGAAAACCAAGCACGATATCAAGCTGAGTTCAAGAATGATAAAGATGCAGCCAGTACCTTGGGCAAACTCACTGTAAGCATTCTAACTTGAACATGGGAAACTTGTTGAGAACAAGGGAAAATGGATAAATGCATGTAACATGTAACTTGTGTTGATAACAAAAAGTTGAATTGATAGCTGTTAAATAATATGAACTTACTATGATTTGAGTGTCAAAAACTCATGCTTGGTCAACTCACTTTAAATGTTAACTACTTGTTGCTAATTCAGCACTTCAATATCGATATAGACTAAATACCATTCACTTGTAGTATAGCCTTAAAGGCAAAATTCTGTGTTAGCTTTTGTCTTTTACTGTGGGTTACACAATGGGAGGTAGCTCTCTCTCTTTTCCTTTACTCTTTCCTAAGTCATTTGGGGGTGGGTTGCACTCGCTGCAATGTACTTTACCAGCTATTGTTAGGCCAGTTGACATGACACCTTCAAATTTAATGACTAGTTGATCCATTGGGGGTGGGTTGTACTATGGCCTAATTTCCTTTAGATAAAAAATTTAATGAAAAGTTCAAGTTGCTGGTGGTTTATTATAGTTATGCATTATTGCATTATTGCATACTTCATATTCCCAACAGCTTAGAGTCACAAGTTACAACTTTATCTTTTCAACTATAGATGGGCATGCTCTTCCTTGTGACATCTATCATGTTAGATGTGAAGTTAGTAACTTGGTATAATCTAGTCATTAACTTGAAGGATATGCTGGATTCTAATGAAGTCTACCTTATTCCAAAATGTGTGCATGCTTGTATTTCTAATTGTCTTCATTTTTATGTAAATCAAACCAACTAATTTTAACAATTTGGAATTTGGGTGTAGTCTGAAGCAGGTAATGAAGAGTGGGATGATAGCTTACTGACCAAAGAGGAAATAGAGGCGAGGTTGCAGAGAAAGGTGGAAGCAATCATCAAAAGAGAAAGAGCAATGGCATTTGCATATTCACATCAGGTACTCACCAACACAACCTACACTTTCCATTTATGCTTTGCGCTTTTTTCTTTGATAGTAAAAGGATTATTAATCCTTCATCAAAAACACTTTCTGCATCCCTTCTATTATACTCTTTGTGCAATTTTGAAATAGGATCTCTCATTCGATTACTTGCTTAATGCTTCAAAACTAGCATTTAAAAAGAAAATGTTTGTGAGATTACTTAGAACAGCATAGTTGACTTCAAACCTTCCAGTCTTTCCATTGGAATAACAAAATCTCTACATGTTGTAACTTTGTTGACTTATGCCAAACAGCTATGGAAAGCCACTCCAAAATCAACTCACACCCCAGTTACAAATACACGATCAAGTGGATTCCCTTGGTGGTGGAACTGGTTGGAAAGACAAGCACCTGCAACAACTCCACAAGAAAGACAAGTCTTGAAGAATTTTCAAATCACACCTCCAAGACCATACTCAGAGCAAAAGACTAGTCCAAGACCTGGCTCCAGCACTCAAATGCAGCAGCAGCAGCCTCAGTTTGCCTTTGATAACATGGACACTCCCACACCAAAGTCCACAAAATCAACCATAGTGACATCTTCAAAACCAATGCGAACGCCTACATATAGAACTCCTCAGGCAAACAGCTCAGGCTCAGGGTCTAAATATCCAAGACCAAGGGGTGTGGGAGTCAATTCACCTTTTGATGTGCCACTGAAGGATGATGATAGTCTCACAAGCTGTCCACCATTCTCAGTGCCAAACTACATGGCTCCAACCCTTTCTGCCAAGGCCAAAGTACGTGCAAGTAGTAATCCTAGAGAAAGGCTTGTTGGGACTCCAACAAGTACTGATTCAAAGAGGAGACTCTCATTCCCTTTGTCACAAGGAATTGGGTCCTTCAAATGGTCTAAAGGGTTCTCAAGCAAGGATCAAAGGGTGCTAGATAAATTTCAGTCACTTGAATCTATAGGAAACGTGAGTGTGGATTCAACGGTGTCTTTGCCCGCAAGGGTGGGAAGAAAGCCTTTTACAAGATTTGTGTGATTTATTCTGTGTTATTCTTTTTTAACCATTTTATTATGTCCATGTTGGTGGTGTTATCAGTTACATTATGATTATGATTTGAGTGTATTGGTGATAGTTTGATGACAGGTATACCCGTTGTAAACTAATAAAAACATAATAGGAAATGATGGTTTGGTAACTTTGATTGGATTTGGAGCTTTCGTTTTTGGTTTTTGTTTCTTGGTCCTGCTTAAGAGGATTCGTTAAGGAATCGAAGTTACTTCTAATGTTCTTATTTTCTTATTTATTAGACATAATTTATTAAGATTAAAAAATAATTAATTTAATTTATAGTAATAAATATGTTTTAAATTTATATTTTTCTAAAATTATTCATACTAATACAATTAATTAAAAATATTTTAGTTTAAAAATTAATGTAAAGAAGAGAATATTTTTTTAAAGATTACATTGAAAATCATAAGAAAGTATTTTTCCGTCTCAAAATTAATGGTGCTTAAAGTTTTTTTTATGAAATAAGTATCTTAAGAAAATAGTAATTATTAGAGAGTAATTTTATTAGAATATATATATTTTTAATTTTAATAAATGTATTATTAATTTTTTTAAGATAAATAATATTTATTAGAGGATAAAATTAAATAAATATTTTAATATTTTATTGAAAATTAAGAACATTATTTATTTTTAAATTTTTTAAATACTAAAATTATAATTAGTTTGAAATAAAAAAGTATATTATTTTGATTCTTAAACAAAGACGCTAAAAATACAAAATAACCAATTAAATTAAAATCTTTAGCTACGAGTAATTGAATCTTTTTACGTATGTTTGAGTTAGCATTTAAAAAATTGACTTTAAATAAAATTAATTTTAATTAAATTTGATTTTAAAGTGAAACATTTTATGTTTGTATGGTTTTATTTTAAAAGAAAATTAATAATAAAATATAATAGCATTTAAAAAATAATTTTTTATTGGTTAAAGCTTTTTAATTTTTTTTTCTTTACTTTTAGTTTCTATTAAAAAATTAGTGGATATTGACTAATAAAAAAAATCATAAAAATGAAAATAAAAATTCTAAATAATTTAGAGCCTAAAAATAAATAACCTATATTTTATTTGAATTTCTCTCAAATGCTTCTAAAGCTATATCTACATGTATATATTTCGTTTTTGAACCCAATCGAATAATTTTATGTAATAGAAGGTTGCTTTTAAATAAGATTGTTTTATTATGCACTTGTGGACATGTCACATGATAACAAATTAAATATGTTTATTTATTAGAACAGTTATTGTAAACAAAATTTAAAGTTATTATAATTTTTTATGAAATGATTTAAACTATTAAATAAAGTATATTTAATAATTTAATATAATATACCATGGGATAATTTTTTTTTAATAAATGATGGACTAAAACAGCTCAAATTCTTAAATTTATTGTTTGTAATGGCATATTACTAGTCTGTTTCACGAGCTCATCACCGACTCTTATATTTTTCAAAACAAAACAGAATATAAAATTTTTATTATATATAATATAGTATATTTTTTTTTGTTACCA
>JAMLFT010000072.1:0-62359 GCA_026544285.1 Pachyrhizus erosus | reverse complement strand
AATTTAAAAACCAAGAAAATAAAACATGGTTAGGAGAATAAATAAATATAGAAAAGAAAATTTTTCTAGATTTTTTTCTAATTAATAGATAATTATTAATATTTAAATAATTAAAAATTTATATATATTTTATTTATCACTTTGAAATTTACATAAATGAAAGCAATTAAGAAAAGAAGGTGTGGGAAAACTTTTAGAAGTAAAAACAAATTTATAAAATGAAAAACAGAAAAATAAAATAAATAATTAAATAAAAGAAAAAGAAAAAGAAAAAAGAAAAGGAAGAAAAGAAAGAAGAAAAGGGAAAAGTGCTGGGAAGGGCTCGAACCTTGGACCACGAAGGGAGAGAAGGGGACACGCCCCTCTGCTAGCTGAGCTACCCCACGTGGGTTGCATCCTCAGCAATTAAAACTAATATAAGTTATAAGGCACGTGACATATAGGAAAAATAAAAACTGATTGAGAAAAGGGGTTGGCTAATATTCGAACCCAGACCCCTTGAGCGCTTTTAAGTTAGGAAGTGTGTTATTGGCAGTTAGACCGCTAGGCCCATCGTTGTTAACTTATCGAATTAAAATAACATTATCCCTTCATTTTGAGTCATCTTCTTCAACCTTCTTTCAAACTGCCATTGATGAGTTTCAAAAACTCTGCAAACTACCGCCCCAGCTCAGCCCACGACCGCCGTGACTCAACAAACTACCCTAGGCCTAAAACAAATAAAATAACCTCCGTAGGCGGTGGCTAGAGGCTATAAATAACCATGAACGAAAGTTTGAAAATACAGAAAACGTAGAGAAAAGTTTCTACTCAAATTTGCTCTCTAACCCACCAAAATTCCTCAAATAACTCCCATTAGCTTTGAAAATCATCCAAAAATATGTTGGTAAGAAGAAATTGAAGAAACAAGCTAAGAAATGCGAATTAACACAGAATCTCGAGCCTCCATTGAAGGTAAATCGAAGTTTCAAATTAAGGTATGAGAAGTCTTCTTTTCTTCTAAATTAGATTACATAATTGTTCTATATTATGTGTATTTCATTTATGCACATTTACACGTTCTAAAACTCCATGAATCTATGTAATTGAAGGAAGAATTCTCGTTTTCAAATGAAAGAAAATTTTCTTCCAATTGACCATTAGAGATCTTTTGAGTTTAAATTAAAACTCAGAATAGGTTCACCTTGAGTCAAAGAATAATTCTGTAAGGTTAATTGGACCCAAACTGGCTGAGAATAGAAAACCCTAAATTCAAATTTCTTTGGTTTGAAATCCCTTTCAGTGGTTGAAGATGACCAAATTACCAAAATGCCTTTCCCTTTGAAATTTTATTTTATTTTATTTTAAATCTATTTTTGAGTGATTTAGGCTTCAAATGATCTCCAAAAATTCTGAAAATTTTACCTGAGACTATATAAATAGGGAGAAACAGGGTAGAAGAATTAATTTTGAAAATTTGGGTAAAATAAAAATTATTTTTATAAAATTCCAAAAATACCCCTACTTGAAAAATAATTATTTTCCTTACTAAAACAGAGAGAAAAATCTTAGGAATAACCTCAAAATACTTTCTCACATTGCCTAAAATACATAACCTTTTCTTTGACTTGGAAAATCCTCAAAAATAAAATTATAAAATGAAAATGACCATTTTGCTCTTGATTTTTAAATTGTTTAAGTTTTCCACCTGAAATTCAAAATTTTGATCTAAAAAACAATCTAATGCTATGAAATGCCAAATTTCTTATCTCCTAAAAGGTTTTCCTAAAAGTAACCCCTAGAAATAAAGTTGAAATAATATTTTTGAACAAATTTCCAAAATACCCTTAAAAAATTCAATGTTCAAAGTTGACAATAAGAAGTGGATTTTCCTAGACCATTAGTATAATTATAAGTTTATATATGCATAAACTCATAATGAAAGAAAGATCAAAGAGTTTTAGAAATCCTATGAGGAAAAAGACTAAAATACCCTGATACCCAATGACATCTATTACCTCATAATATTTCTTTAGAATCTTGTCTAAGCTTTTGACCACTCTAATGTTTACATACTTGATTGCATAACTCAAAAGAATAAAATTTACTTAAAGGAATCATGTCAATCTAAACATGACAAGAAAAAGTAGTTTGTGACATAGACTTCTAATACATGAGTAATAGTGATCAATGAACTTTCTTTGATATTACTAAGATAAATAAGGTGCATTTATAAATAGACTGATAAGTCTTCATAAACAAAAGAGATCCGCCTCAAGCTAGAAACAGATCTATTGATGGCTAAATGAACAAGCAAGAATCTTCACATCAGAAGATTTCAGGGATCTGGTACCTAGAAGACTTGATCGATTGAAGTAAGGATGAATAATAGAACACGAGTGTGAATAAAGAATAGAGAAATGCAATGGGCTAACTACAGAAGGAACCTGAGGAATGTATGCAGGTTGTGGAAGTCCTTGGGGGTTTTAGGCACCAAGTTTGTGAACTGCCAGATTAAGGAGTCACAATACCGGCTTGGTAACCCTGACAAAGCAGAGCATTACCAAAGTCAGTAGAGAGTATCTAAGCATGTAACAGCTTGAGATATGTACTACTAATTGTCACCCAAAAATATTGCAACTTATGGATTTGTTAATATGATTGCATAAGTCTTCTGGTGAAAAGGAGTGAATGAGGCAGCTAGGGATCCCTATATTCAGTAGTAATTTATCTAGGACCCGACACGGTGAAATGATAAATAGATATAAATACATATGTATGATTTGTATATGAATATTAAGGTACACCATTATTATATAACTAAAATTTAGAATTGAAGATTCACTCCTACACTAACCATTTCAGGAGAGGACGTCTGAGGAATTCCATCCACTGTTCCATTTGTCAATAACTCTCCTATGTGGACGATGGACTAGAGATCCATTATATCAACTGTATACATATACTGGATATGTTTGCTTTACTTTCTTTCATGTAGCCCCGTTAGCTCCCACCTCTTATGGACAAATCAATCTCCCGATCGTGTTAACACAGGTGGAACCACTAAGGGTATCAAAATCACTTCCTGGTTTTCCATCTCACCCTAGAAGGAGAAGACCACGTAACTCTTCCACTGGCCATGCTAGGCATAGAATAGTCAGATCTGCGCTTAGAACTGACATATCTGAGGAAGAAGATCCTTTAGAAGATCCAGGAGATGATGTTTAAAATTTTTATTTTGTAATATTAACAATGTATCTCTAAAGACTTTCACTTAGTAAAAAAGAGTAGCTTCTATGTATGTGTATTTTGATTAATGAAAAAGTAGTTGTTACAATTAATGATATCAAAGCAGTTTATCCTAATTAGGACTTAGGTGTAGACCCACTAGGAATTTGAGATTTATAAGAAATGGATTGATTATTAGAATATTCTTTGAATCTAACCATAAGTTATATCTCAGGCACAAAATGGTAGGAAGACCTACCAACCCAAATACCCAAAATATCCTAAAGGGGATAACTCAAGTATTAAAACACATGACTAGGGAAAGAGAAGAAGAGTTTGTTGAGTATAAAGGATTAGCGGTATTCAGGAGAAATAACCACCAAGATTCAATGGATCTTTTAACCCTGAGGGAGCCTAGAATTGGATTGCAGAAGTTGAAAAGATTTTTACGGCGATGTCTTGCCTAGAAGAACATAGGGTCAACTTTGCTACCTTCATGTTTACTGGAGAAGATGAAAATTGGTGGAATGTGACAAAACCCATCCTACCTAGAATAGATAATGTGATACCATGGGAAGCTTTTAGGCAGAAATTTCTAGAAAAATATTTTCCAACAGACTTTCGACAAAAGAATGCCAGGGAGTTTTTAGAATTAAAGCAATGAAACATGACGGTAGGAGAATATGTAGCTAAATTTGATGCTCTATTAAAATATTGGCCTTACTTTGGGGTATATTTCTCTATTAAAATATGTAGCTAAATTTGATGCTCTATTAAAATATTGCTCTATTAAGCAAGCAGTAGGATATCTCCAAATTACAGATTTTCCTACTTTAGTTAGTAAGAGTAGAATTTATGAAGAGGATTGTAGGGCCAGACAAGCTCAATGGAAGTCTGGAGGACCATCAAGGAATCTAAGACAAACTTTTAGTCAACCTTCAGGAAAACCCTATCAAAAGCCAAACCTTCCTAAAAAACATATGCTCCCAAGAACCCAAAGTATAGATAGTTCTTACCCTGTTACTATAGGAGCAACAATTAGATGTTTCAAGTGTGGAGGACCACACTTCCAAAAAGAATGTCCTCAAATCCCCACTTGCCAAAACTGTGGTAAGAAAGGACACCTGAAGGCAAACTGCTGGTCACTCAAGAAAGAAGTTCCAAGTGCTAGCAAACCTTCTAAAGGATCCGTCAATCAGGGAACAGAGAAACCATCCGCATTTGGAAGGATATTCACCATGAGTGGATCGGAAGCAGAAAAATCTAACGATCTCATTCATGGTAAGTGCCTCATAACTAATAAGCTTGTTAATGTGTTATATGATTTGGGCGTTATAGATTGTGTAAAAAGTTTACCCTTAGTTACTAGTCAGTTACTTCAACCCCTAGTCATTAGTACCCCCACCAATACGTCAGTGAAAACTGATTTGGTATGTTTAAATTGTATCGTACATATAGAAAATCAAGAGTTTACACTTAATTTAATATGTTTGCCACTACAGAATCTAGATATAGTAATAAGAATGGACTGGCTATTAGCCAACCATGTGATCTTGGATTGTCATAACAAAATCCTACATTTCAAAGATACGAAAAATAAAGAAATTGAAGATGTCAAGAAAATAGAAACTCCCTAAATTTTCCTAGTCATGCTAACAGAAGAAACGAAGATGGAAAAACAAATTGATGACATACCCATACTCCAGGAATACCTAGAGGTATTTCAAGAAGAAATCACAAACTTACCACCAGAAAGGGAAGTAGAATTTTCCATAGATCTTATACCTGGAGCTAATCCCATTTCTATTGTCCCCTATAGGATGTCACCAAAAGAATTAATCAAAATTACAACTCAAATAAAAGAACTTTTGAAAAAGAAATTATTATGACCCAGTGCGTTACCTTGGGGAGCACTTGTTTTGTTAGTAAAAAAGAAAGATGGTAGTATGAGATTATGTATAGACTATCGTCAATTAAATAAATTTATGATTAAAAACAAATACCCATTTCTCAGAATAGATGATTTGATGAATAAGCTAAAAGGAGCTCAAGTATTTTCAAAAATTGATCTCCGATAAGGTTATCATCAAATTAGGGTAAAAACTAAAGATATTCCAAAAATAGCCTTCAGGACCAGATATGGACATTATGAGTATCTAGTTATGCCCTTTGGACTAACCAATACACCTGCGATCTTCATGGATTATATGAACAAAATATTTCATGAGTATCTGGACCAATTTGTAGTCATATTTATAGATGATATTTTGATTTATTTCAAGAACCATAAGGATCATGAAAGTCATTTGAGAATAATACTACAAACTCTAAAAGAAAGACAATTGTATGCTAAATTATCAAAGTGTGACTTCTGGTTGGATGAAGTTAGCTTCTTAGGCCACATAATTTCCAAGGAAGGAATTGCAGTAGATCCTACCAAGGTAGAAGTTGTTATGCAATGGAAACCACCTAATACCATCACTGAAATTATTAAATACAAAAGGTATAAGTGGCGTAACAAATAGGAAAACAAAAGCCAGATATCAAACCTTTGACCCCTTAGGGGCTTAATGTAGCTTCCTATTATTTTTAATATAGTGAAATTATAAATTTAAAATAAAAATTTTCTTCTCTTCCTTTTTATATTTTAGTTTAACCGAGAATAGGATTTAGAAATGTATTTTTATGAGGAAAATATTATCTATTTAGTAGATAATCTTTTCAAAAGAAAGAAAGGGAAATAGAGAGAGATTTTTAGTTAGTTAAAATTAATTTAAATTAAAAATCAACTTAAAGATAAAAATATAAACTAATTTCAAAGTAGAAAATAGATATTTGATGATCCAGATAAATAAAAATAAAAGGAGAAAGGAATAAAAATTTAGAAAGTCAGAATATAAATTTTCAAGGATTAAAAATAAATTTTAGGAATTTAATATTAATAAATAAATGTTTTTGCTAAAATAAATAAATTTCATAAAATAAAATAAATATTGGGAAAAAAAATAAAATTAGAAGAGAAAAATATAAATGAGTTTTTAGGATTTTTAAAAAATTAGAAAGTAAAAAATTTAATTGTTAAAATTTAAAAACAGAAATTAAAAGAAAAAGAAAGAAAAGAGAGAAGAAAAGAAAAAGAAAGAAGGAATGAGAAAAATGGGCAGGGCGAGGTCGAACACAAGCCCTGCCAAGAGAGGAGAAGGAGTAGAGCAGATATGTGAGTTGAGCTACCCAATTTGGGTGACAAATAACGACCCAAGAAGAATAAAAGGTAAAGGTACTGGTTAAAATGAGAAAAATAAAATGCAAAATGCAAAAAAGGGTGGGGGATGGATTCAAAGCACAAAACATGAGAGTCGAAAAGTAAATTTCAATGTAGGGGTTGTCATTTGACTACTAGGCCTATCACTTTTATTTGTACTCCTGTCACTTTTATTTGTACGAATTAAATCTACTTAAGCTTTCTTAAAAAAACGAAGACCACCATTGAAGCTCCTCATCACCTCCGTCAACCTCGAGACAACTTTCTTGAAACTTCGCTGTTCTGCCAAATGTGCTCTGCCTATACCTTGCCAAGCCCCAGCTAGCCTTCCCATGACCTAAGGATTGCTTCGACATGAAGGAAAAAGGTAGAGAAATCTATAAATACCAAACCAAATTTGAATCGAGGAGCAAGAAACCGTGAATCCCTCTTCAAAATTCTCCTTAATTCCTCACCCTTGTTGCTTCGTTCCAATCCTGTTAGCTACGTAATCGTTCATACTTTGATTTTGTCCAAAAAATTTGAAGAATCGTTCAGGAAATCACGATTTCACAACATCACCGAAGTTTCATTGGAGCCTTGGCAGAAAAACTCAAAAAAAATGTAGGAGTCATTCTTTCTTCAAACTTAATTAGTAGAATCATTCTAAATTATGTTAATTTGAATTCCTAATATTTTAACACCCTACGATGGTCGAATTCTTCAAATACGAGTTAAATTCAAAAATCCCAAAACTCTAAACGAAGACGAATCAATTCGAGGTGTCTAGTTTGTTTCTAATGAAATTATGAGTTTAAAACACTTTGTTAATAATATTTGAACGATTCTAGACAGGAAACTGCCTGGAATTGTTTGAGGAAATGGAGAATCGAACCAAGATGGAGATCATTGTTCTGATTTTCCTTATGTTTTAAATTTTTGCCAAATTTCAAGGAAAAACGTGGTTGAATTGGGCAAATTAACCTCCATGGGATTCAAAATTCAATAAACACAATCCCAGAAACAAAAAGGAAGAAGAATGGTGAAATTTATAACAAGCTTTGTGCCAAAAACCAGATATGTGGTGAGGAAGAAGATGAACGAAAGGTCAAAATTATCATTTTGCCCTTGAGGCAAAAAAACAAAAACTCCCCTAAGCCAAAATTTTTGAAATATTTGTTATTTTCTCTACCAAAACTTCTTGAAAGTAATTTCAAAAGGTAACTCTGTCCAATATTCAAGCTTTAGTAAAAATATAGCCCTACGTTATAAAACCAAATTTTTATCATGATTAGATCATTCTAAGGTCTAAGAAAAATGGTTTAGGCATTCCCTAATGATATGAGATGTCCCTATTACCAGAAAAGTTCAGGGAAATCTTAAACAAAAAATTGTAAAATAACCAAAATACCCTTCTTAAGAGAAAATTGCTAAAATACCCATTTGTCGGGAAACTTTTCAAATTAATTCAAACATAGATTCAAAACCTTTCTGGAACTACCTCTTCCAAATAAATACAAGGATAGGAGATGATTTTGAAAGAAAAAGTGTAAAATGACCATTTTTGCGCATGTATTGCCGATTGATTATAGTATGTATTATTAATTGTTGTGATCATTAAGTATGATTTTAAATGTGTTGAATTGATAATGTGGATATAATTTATTGCCTCTTCTATTAAATAAGAGGTGTGTGTGTGTGTGTGTGTATGTGTATATTCATGATAATTGTCCACAAGAGATAGTAAATTTTTGAAGCAACCCTAGAATAGAAGATAAACTAAGAAATGCTTAGACAATGATGACAAATATAGAATGATTACTACATAAATATAAAAGATGAATGTTATCCATAGATATCTGAACATGCCATCAGTACCAAGATAGAGTTGATAGATGAAATAAGGAGGATAGATTGGGTTGAAAATCCTAATGAGTGAGAACTATGAAAGGGGAATGCAAAGGTTGACCATAAAAGGTACCTGAGGAATGTACGTAGGCTTTGGTGAGACCTTGGAAGTAGATAAGGTGTCAAGTTGTGAATCGCTCAAAGTGAAGAGGGTGTCACAGAATCGGCTTGACATCCTTGACAAAGCAGAGCATTACTAAGATTCGGTTGATAGTATCCTGGATCGAGTACTAGGCAAGATATGTGTTCTTGATCGTCAACCTAAGATTACAAACTTGGACTATTATTGGAGGCTAAGAAGGACCCTAAATTGAGTAGAATCCTTAGTTAGGCATGTTACGGTGAGATAAGAGTCTACGTTAGTTAGAAAACCTATATATGTGTATGTGTTCGCCTCAAGATAGATGACTCACTACTACAACCCCTCGCCCCTATATTTTTTTAAACACATATGGCAAAAGAGTTTCAATCGCTATTTCACTTGTCCATAATACCTCTAGAAGGAAGATGGACGTATGACAGAAGTCAGGGAGATGGATGTATAATAGAAGTCAAGGAGATGATACGTTCATGGGCTACATTCGATTTGCCTTTAAGCCTACCAATATCGTAGTTCCATGACCATTTCATCACATAGACATACCCATGATTTTATTCCAAACTCCACCTCCTAGATTCACTGGTGTTCCTACGACACGACAACCACCTCAAACTCCTCCACACCCACAGTCCGCCATGGGTTCAGTCCAAGCCAACAATTCATATAGAAGGGGAGATTCTTTAGAGGAAGAAGATTCTTCTAAAAGATTTGATTAGATGATTGGATGTGGAAAACTATCGTAGATGTTATCTTGTTTTGATTACTAAATACTGTATGACAATGTAATAATAATTTTACTTATGACTTTATTTGTCTTGTATATTGAGTTGAGAATATTTTGAATGAAGTTAAGTGGAGCAAAATGTGAAATGCATGTACCGTCAAATTGTAATTCCCCTGGCAAGTTTAGATTTAAATTTTTACCTACAATTCCATTACCTAGTTATAATTTAAAAATTAAAAGGATAAAAAGGGGCGTTATACTTAAGGAAAGGAAGAGAGAGTAGTTGCCAATTAGATCACTAGGCCCATTGTTGGAAACTTAACCAAATAAAATATAGTGAACCCTTTTCGTTTTCTTCTTCAGCACCGCCATGGAAACTCGTCTTCAACCTCTTGTCTTCCCTACCTTTAGCTACTCAAGCCTATAAACTGAGCTCGTCTTACTCAGCAGAGCTACACCTAGCTCCTAGGATTAAAATAGAGTAAAATGGGATTATGAGATGGCATTATAAATGCCTTCAAACCCAAGCTTTAAAGCATCAATCTAGCGACCATCTTTCTTTCGATTCTCACTATATCCTCACTTTTTTTGTTTCGTTTCAATCCCAATAGCTTCAAAATACCACAAGCTTTGATTTTGTCAAAGAAATTTCAAGAAACAATAAAGTAATCGCAAATTGGAAGCCTCATCGAAATCTGCAAATCTTTTATAAAAAATTTCTAAATTAAGGTAGAAGGAGTTACTTTTTCTTCAAATTTGATTGTTAAACATGTTATAGGTTGTGTGAATTTGGTTTTCTGAAAGTTTGACACTCTAAAATCAGCAAATTCTCCAAAAACGCATTAGAGTTTGAATTTTCAAAAACCAGAGTTTGAAGAACTCGAACCTCTCTATTCTTTCCATTTTTAGTCTAATTCTAGGAAAATTATACTTTAGTAATGATGTTTGAATCGTTCTGGATAAACAATTTATCAGGATTTGATGAAGAAAGTCACAAATTAAACTTGACAATGAGGTTCCTCTTCTGTTCCTTTTTTTATTATAAATAGTTTGAAATTTTTGAAGAATATAATCAAAACTAATGAATTTGTATTGTAAATAGCTTAAAATTGATAGAGAATCACCAAGAAGGGAAGAGAGAGAGGAATGGAGAAATTTAAAATGGTTTTTGAACCAAAAACTAGTGGTCTGGAGGAGGAAGAAGAAGAAGAAGCAATTGGTCAAATGACCATTTTGTTCTTGGGGGTGGAAAAAATTACTAAAATACCCCTAGGTCAAAAATCTGAAATTTTACTGTTCATCTTGTTTTACATTTGGAAAAATTCTTAAAAGAACAGTTTTAGGTATACTAACAATAATAACTGAGATAAAAATCAAATAACAATAAAATTGAAGAAATTACTAAAATGTCCCTAGTTGATAAATTTGATATTTTTACTATTTTTGTTATTCGAATTTAGGAAAAAAGTAACCAAGGCATTCTACATTTAATCTAAGTAAATTTATATCATTTCTAAAGTTAGAAATGTGATAAAAACCCATGCATTTTTTTTTTGTAAATGACTAAATTACCACTAGGTTAAAAATTTAATATGTTTGTTGTTTTGTTATAATTTAGAGTATCGAATGATGTTGATATTACCAAAGGAAACTATAGCTCAATGAATTAAATGAGATAGAACTTCACCTAAAATAAAAATGTATATTTGAAAATGACTGCAATACCTTTAAGTTCATTTTTCTAAGAATCTTCAAATTTTTAGTAAATTTCTTGATTAAATGGAAATACTTATAAGCAATAGTTTAAATAAAAATGCTGAATTAAACATAAAATTTTGAAAGAATAAATCACCAAAATATCGTTTGATGAGAATTTTTTTTTACCAAAGTACCCTTTTTCATTAAAAATTATCAAAATTGATTTTAAACTGAAATCCAACTATCTTATTCCCTCTTAAATGGATACCTATTACTTAGTTTATATATTATAGGAAGAAAGTTTGAAAGAAAAATCA
Source organism: Pachyrhizus erosus (assembly GCA_026544285.1). NCBI lineage: Eukaryota > Viridiplantae > Streptophyta > Magnoliopsida > Fabales > Fabaceae > Pachyrhizus > Pachyrhizus erosus. The sequence continues at coordinate 51,164 of JAMLFT010000072.1, read as the reverse complement.
TAAAAGACAAGTAAAATGACTAAAATACCCCTCCTATATAACTTAATAACATTTGAGAAATTTACTAAACTGTTACAATCTCCCACAAATCCTCATCTAATATTCAATTTCCAAGCTTCAATCAACAAGAAATGGAGGTGAATAGAAATGAAATTGCCACCTATTCTTAGGAATAGGATAAGAAAGGTTGAATTTCGCCACAAAGCACACAAGCTTAGATAAAGATAGACTTCTTCTCTAGAGTTTTAGAGAGAAAAGCTAAACTCATAACTGAAGCAATTCTGAATTTTCATAAAATGATAAGTTGTAGACTACGTGCCTTATATAGACAACCTAAACACCTCTAACTCAAGTTCTACACTTAAGAAGGTGGCGGTTTGGGCTAAGGAGAGAGAAGAAGGCCCAAACAAGATTCCTAAAAGCTACTGATGCCTAAAAACTAAGGATTGATCTTCTCCTCAAGTCTCTTCTTTATAGCTCTTGTTAGAGGACCTTGGAGATTTCAATGATCCAATTGAGAAGCCAGGCATGTATCATCCCCTCCTTCTTCAAGAGGATTCGTCCTTGAATTTGAAATGGCTTTATATCACCTGATGAGGAGTAGCCAACAAACCCTTGGCTTCTAATGTTATTACCTTTTTCTTATCTTTTTTCTTCTTGCCTTGCACTTGGGATCCACTTTGGACCTTTTACTCTTGCTCCCTCTTTTGCTTCATCCTTACTTGGTCCATGTTAACCTCTTTAGGTGAAAGAGGTTTCAAAGCCACCTTTTGACCTTTATATCTAAAAGAATAAATGTTAGTAGTACCATTAACTTCAACATTCCTATCATATTGTCATGGTCTACCTAACAAGATATATGTGGCTTCCATAGGGACAACATCACAACATACATCATCCACATAAGTCCCAATGGAGAAAGCAAGCATGACTTGTTTATCTACTACTAACTCTCCCTTCTTACTAAGCCATTAAAGCTTATATGGCTTTGGATGAGGGATCTAGGGTAGAGCAAGTTTCTTTACTAATCTAGTGCTAGCCACATTGCTGCAACTACCACTATCAATGATGAAGAAACAAACATGCCCACTAACTAAACAACGAGTATGAAAAATGTTCTCACACTGTGAAACGTCACTCTCGCCACAAAGTGAACCAATCATACATCTAATAATCAACAAGTCTCCATCCTCATGTAAGTCAATTGCATCACGTACACCTTCACCAGAGGCGTCATTATCATCAATGGATGATTCACTATCGATGCTCCCATTTTCCTTAAGGATCATTGCCCTCTTGTTAGGGCATTGGGAGACTATACGACCTTTTCCTAAGCATTTAAAACACTCAGTGTCACTAGTTTTAAGGGAAGGGGGGTTGTCCTTACTTACAACTTTGCCTTCTTTAGGCTTCAAATTCAAAGAAGAAGAAGAAAATTATTATCTACTTTATTTACAACTTCCTTTTTCAAGGAGGACATGCCCTCCTTCTTCAAGTTTGACCTCCAACTTGAAGTTCCTTGCATCTTCTTGATCCTTGTTTCCTTTTGAGTTGTTATTCAACCTTCAAAGCCTTGTGAAATAAATCATGCAAGTTAGTATATGTTTGAAGTTTAACAACATCTTGAATTTCTCTATTAAGTTCATTCAAGAACCTTTCCATGGTAGCCTCTTAAGGCTCATCAATTTCAACCCTAATTAAGCAAAGTTCTAATTACTTAAAATATTCATCCACTCTTGTAGTTCCTTGATAAATTCTATTATGCATGTCCCTCACATAACTAGAAGGAATGAACCTACCCCTCAAAGTCCTCTTAAGGTCTTCTCAATTTCTCTCACCTACCTTCCTACCTCTTCTCACCTCTTCTAGAAGTTGGTTCCACCAACTTAAGGCATATTTCTCAAAGGTTAGGGTGACTAACTTCAATTGTTTTTTTTATCACTCAACACATGGCAATTAAAGATTTGATCACATTTCATTTCTCATTCCAAATATGATTCTACATTAGATGAACCATCAAACTTAGGTAAATTCACTTTGGGATCCTCTTCCCTTTCATCTCTAGGTCTCGACCTATGATTGTAAGGCATCCTAACATCATTTTCTTCTTTCATATACCTTGGCCTATGCTCACTAGGGTCCCTAGGTTGTCTTTCCATCCTTCTAGGTCTTGGTCTATGTCTCCTAACATCTTTATGATCAACATAGTAGTCATCACTCAAGTGGGACGAAGAATAAGTCTTATCATGCATTCTTATCAAGTCATCTACCCTATGGTTCAATTCTCTTACATGTCTTTCACTTCTTTCAAATTTTTCATTTAGTTATCTTTGATTTTCCAATTGCATTAGTTTCATATGTTTGATCATATTAGCCATTAACTTTGCTGATTTTGGGGATAGTGCATCACTATCACTCCCACTAGCCATACCTACACAAAAGAACAAAATTAGCAAAACAACAAGTGATATAAATGGAAATCTTACCACTCCCTAGTGTTTGACACTCAACACTTGTGTTTCACTATTTTCAAAGCTTTTTCTAGGATGTAACTCTCTTGCCTTTTACCTCTTCCTATTTCTCTCTTTGAAGTCTAAAAAAGAAGTCACAATTCTCAAAACCAAAGAGTTACTTCATATAGGATGCCACAGTCTCCAACCAATTCTCAAGAATGCCAAATGAAATACAAACTCAAGCAAGAAACCAAGAGTCCAAAAGAAGAAAAACAATAAAAGCTATCACAAAACGAAGTACAACTCAAAGTGGAGTAAGATAAAAAAATAATTCAAGTATAAGATGTAGAGACTCAAAAAGTTAAAAAGCTACACATGAAAGAATTAAGATGACAACTCAATAAACTCAAGAGCATGCAAACAAATTGAAAGAATGGAGAAAGAGACTCAAAGCATGCACAATATTTCCAAAGACACAAAGATTGCTCAAGAAACTTCAATACATGCTATACAAAGTTTGGAGGAAAATTGAAGTACAATCAAGGAACTCAAAGCATGTTTGACAATCAATCAAAGGCTAAGAATGATCAAGAAGTGTTGCACACCAAAATATCAAGCAAATCAAGGTGAAATATCAAGCACTTGCCTCTGGTTTGGTGCTAAATTTCTCTAAGTTAATGTATCAATGTTTCAAGCCCCTAAAACTTCAATGCAAGGTATAATAATGCTTGTTTAACACCCAAATAACCAGCATAGAAGTCCAAGGTGCAGTAAACAAGTGAATAAAGGAGCTAAAAATGGTGAAAATAGAAGCAATAAAGGATGATGTTGCCACGATTTTTGTGCCAAACTCTCATAATATAATTTTCTTCTTTTTTTTTTTTAAACTTATATTTGATACTATTTTAAATTGGCTTAGAGCTTCATTAGCTTTTTCTTTCATTCTATTTAGAATTTTGAATGGAAACTTTAAGGCACAAAGATTCGCCAAAATTTTGAATCACAAATTGGAGGCAAATTTAAAATTTCACAAAAATTTGAATTGAAATTTGGAGGCAATTTCAAATTTTCAACAAAATTTGAATTGAAAAAGTGAAGGTAAATTCAAATTTTAGATGAGACTTGAAGAAGAAATCCAAATTTTAGAAGAAGATTAAGAAGAAGAATGATTCAAATGTTCAAGAATCAAGTAAGAATGAGTTTCACAAATCAAAACACAACCAACTCAAGAACATGTAAGATCTAACACAAAAACTTAAATCTACAAGAAAAACATCTAAGATTTAAGATCAAAAGCTAAGAACACATGAAATTTCAAGAACACATGATGAACACTACTCAGCTTAAAGAAAATGAAAATTTAGACACTAGAAACAAAGGAATAGCCAAAAATTCAACAAGATTCATACAGTAAGCATCATGAATATAAGAATAGAGCTCAAAATCTACAAGAACATGGTTATAAACTTTGAACACAAATTATAGATTTAGAGTAATCTACATATGTTATTCAAGATATTTTTGCATTTTCATGAACCTTAGAACATGTATAACAAAACCATAGCAAGAATTCAACAAGAAAATAAAGAAAAATGGAAGATCCAAGCTAGAAGAAGGTTCGGTCCAAGGAGAAGAAGAAGAATAACAAAAACTAGAAGAAACTAACCTTATTTGATGTAATCCAAGCCAAAGAACATGAGACCTCACTTCAATAAGTGTTTGAATCACAAACCAAAGCAAAATTGGCTTCAGCTTGCTTCAATAATGGAAGATAAGGCTTGAACAAGCTTCGAACCAAAGGAAGAAGAAGGAGAACTCAAGCACTCAAACGAAGCATGTGACGGATTGCAACAAGCACAAAAAATATGATTCAAGCATCAAGCACATGTATATCTAATAGAATTAGTAGATAATCCACTATGTAACCACCTCAAGCATGGAACATGTGACTCAAGCATGCATTGCACTAGCAAATTGAAGCATGAAAAGCATGCATTAGGTGACGGATAAACAACTAGCATGAGTGTAATGCATCAAGCACAAAACATGTGTCAAAATTCAACGAACCGAAAAGCAAAAAGAATCAATGCAAACCAAATCAATTTTATTCAAATTTAGCATGAATTTTGCACAAATTTAACATATCTAACCGGTTTTGAAGCAAAATCAAAGATTAGATTGGCAATCTAATAAAAAAGAAATGAAGGTGAATAGGAATGGAATCACCACCTATTCCTAGAAATAGGATAAGAAAGGTTGAATTCTGCCACAAAGCACACAAGCTTTGATAAGGAAAAGATAGACTTATTCCTTAAAGTTCTAGAGAGAAAAGCTAAACTCACAAATGGAGTAAATATGAATTTTGCATTAAAATGATAAGTTATTGACTACAAGTTGACTAGGTGCCTTATACAGGCAACCCAAGCACCTCTAGCTCAAGTTCTAAATTTAAGAAGGTGGCAGTTTGGGCCAAGGAGAGAGGATAAGGCCCAAACAAACCCAACAAGCAACAAACATCCAAGTCCTACAACCTAATAAGCCTAATACAAGCCCCTAAAATCAAAATACAACCATAAAAGTCTTTCTATTTACTAAGGCTTAGAATACAAGGCCCAAACAAGATTCTTAAAAGCTACTGATGTCCAAAAACTAAGAGATTGGTCTTCTCCTCAAGTCTCTTCTTCATGGCTCTTGTTAAAGGACCTTGGAGATTCTAATCATCAACTTGAAAAGTTAAGCATGTATCATAAACTTAGATAAATATCATGTCTTCTATTATGATGTGTGTTATCCTTATTGATATACCTAACTTTATTGTTGACTCATGTTGCTGAACAAAAAGAAAAGCTTTCATTGGATAAAACCCTAGGTTAATGGACAATAAACTATAAAGAGCTTGATAAGTCTCTATGACATAAATATCTCTCTCGCATCATGAAGTTTGGCTAGAAAGAGCCAAGTTGATAAACTAAATTGGTCAACTAATGTTATTATAAAATGAATGTTTGATATAAAGCAGAATTTCCATTAGTGAATGTCTTTTGGGATCTTGTACCTTGAGACTTGATCGGGAAGAAGGTCGAAGGTAGCTATTAATTGTAAATCGTGTGAGATACAAGATTGGAGAAATGCAATAGGTTGACTATAAAAGGTACTTGAAGAATGTATGCAGGTTGTGGAGGTCCTTGGGGGTGTAAAGGCGCCAAGTTTGTGGTCCACTAGAAAAGGGGGTCACACTGAGCCAGTTTGGCAACCTCGACGTCATAGAGCATTATTAAGATTGATAGAGAGTATTTGAGTCTTGTACAAGATTAGAATATGTACTCCCGATTGTCATGCAAATTGCAAATTACGAACTGAAAAATATGTTTTACGTATGTTTTACGTAAGTCCTCAAGAATTAGTAGTTAGAGACAACGAAGGACCCTAATACGCTAATAATAAATTAATAGGACATGTGACGAAAAGTTGAGAGTAAACGATTGTAGGTACACCATTGTATATGTTTGATGGAGAACAAGTGACTCACTCCCACAAATCCTATTTTTTTGGACAAGATGACTGACGAATTTTGTCCCTTGTTTCATCTATTTATAATGCCTCTATGCAAACGGTGGACCCGAAATCCCCTCTATCAGCTAGATACTTATACCAGATACGTCTAATTCACTTTCATTCTTGTTGATGCTTTTTCAACATCTACACTCAACCAAATAGATCTCCCCATAATATTAACTCAAACCATACCTCTCCAATTCTCAAATTCCCCTATTGGATTCCCATCACACCCATCAAGAAGATGACAAAAAAATCCTAGTCAACCTTTTACCTCCACCGCTATTGACACCAGACCATCCACAAGGGAAAAGTCCTCTAAGAAAGAAGACCCATCCGAGAACTCTGGATGAAGAAAAGAAGTTTTAAATTTCAGTTTCCATAATTTATACATGATAAGACTTTTGATGTGTACTATTGTAAATTAATTTTCATGCTATGAGTACAAGTTAATTCCCAATTTTCTACTAAATTTTATAACATTTGAATAAAAATTTTAAAATATCTCAATTAGAAATTAGGTCGTTAAATCCCCCTATCTAATTACTATGATTAATACAATTTAAAGTGCTTAGATTTGCTAAAAATTGATCTTAATTTTCATGGTTTAGTGACAAAAATTAATCATTGGTTCTTCTTAGTGTTCTTTCTATATATTCCATGGTACCATCTTATTCTTTATACCTTATGTTGCATTAATTTTGATCCTTAAACTTATTTTTTGTTGTAAGGTCAATTATTTTGCATAAAATAAGTTTTTCCCTCCTCTATACAAAAACACCTAACTTCACTTTATTAGATTTATATAATAATTTCACTATGTAAACCTACGATCTCAATTAGAGTATGGAGTTTTGAACTACGCAAAAAAATATTAATATTAATAACAACTTAGAAGAAATTTCAAGACTTATATCTTACATTTATATCAAATTACTAGATCATCCTTAAACAAATTTATAGCATTTTCAAACCAAAAATATGATATATTACTTCTAATCATATTGTGTAAATTCAAACTTATGCATAAAAGACATCAACTCCTCAATTTAGCAAGTTCACATGAAGGACTAAAGACTTTACTTATTTTTTAACATGTGTTTACTCAAAAATTATCTCAATTCAATAAAAATCAAAAGAACATACTTTCCCCCTTTGTGTCTTAAAACTACATTATATTTGTTATCATACCTTGCTTTTCTTGATCCTAAAAGATGTAGTATTTCCTTTATATCTTCTCTAATTGCAAAGTCCAAAATCTAGTAAAACAAGTTAACATAATTAAAAGTAATATAAATTTATCTTCTTATATTCTAGAAATTAAAAAGGTTAATAAATAAAGGTTGACAACAAGCAATAAAAAAATCATTGCAATTATATTTTTTGAGAAGAAAAATAAATTAGCTTTACTCACTCTTATGCTTCACCTAATAAGAAAGAATCACAAAAACACTAAAACTTGTCCAAGAAAATCATTTTAAAATAATGGTCAAGACCTAAATATCTTAAATTCCTACATTGTTTGTGCAATCTAAAACCAAACAACTAATATTGAAATATCAAATTTGATAATCAAATAGAAAACATGTAGGGGACTAATAAACTAAAAGTAGTAAACATATAAAATACTAAAAGGAAAGTAGAAGATTTTTATATTTAGATAAATTCTTAAGTCTCATATCCTATTGTCCCTTGGTCTACACCTTTAGTGTTAACATGCTGATGGGGAATGAATCCTCTAGCCCTACTTCCAAGTCTTCTAATATATTTCTATTATTAGTTAAAGACAATGAAACCAATGTAAAATACCTTTTTATATTAGTCACCTAGTTTATAGTATTGTATTTAGAATCTCTTCTAAAACAACTAGCCTATTTTCAATTTTTAATTCAAAATTATAAAGTTAGATATCCAAACACAAAGTCTATAAAGGTTTATATTTGAGTCAGAATCTTAACTTTGATATATCTATATATATATATATATAGATATAGATAGATAGATAGATAGATATATGTTAGATAAGACTTTAAACATTTCATAAACTTGCTTAAAGAATTCTTACCATGAAGAAAAAAAATTAATGTCTTTTAAGAGAAAATTCAAAAATGTCGTACATTTGGATACAAAAATGTTGAGAGGATGACCAAAGCAGTAAATGGTGTAGGTTTTAGAAATCATTTTGTGGCTTTGAAAATTGTTCTACTAGCTTTTTAGGTTTTCCAAGTTAATTGGTTTGTCAAAATTACTACTTAGTTAACGTAAAATGTTGAAATAAATTGTATATTAAAAATACCACTTATTGGTAATTATTTGGCATCTATGCATCGAAGCTAGAAAAAAAAACACATTAAAACAATAACAAATCATAAAAAAAAATTAGAAGATCTTGTAACACCCCCAAAATCCCGAGTAGTAGGAATAAGTAGTCATATTGTATTATTACCTTTAAGATTATGTGTTAATATTATTATTTGTTATTATTATCATATAATATTTGGTGTGATTATTATATGATTATATTGGTATTGTAATTATTATATTTTATTGTGTTTATTGTTATTACGATCATCAGGTTGTGGTTGTTATTATTATTATTATTGTTGTCTTTATTATTATTATTATTATGTTTATGTTTAGTGTTGTTGTTACTATTATTATAGCTTAGTGATAAGAAGTAAGAGTAAGTTGTTAAGACTATAGGGAGTAACTAGGACCTAATTAGGGGTTGAGTATGCTATACGACATACCATACCTACCTAGGTTATAAGAAGATAAGAAAAAGAATTGGGGTTAACTATCATGAAATAGAAAAGAAGAGAAAGAAAACAAGAGATGAGTAAAGAAGGAGAAAGAAAAAGTACAAGAGACTTAAATTTGGATCTTATCTTCAAGCTTCCCAAGTGAATGTCTTGTTATCCTCCTTTATCCTTATCTTTGTGCTTTGTTATTCGCCTTATCTTTGTGCTTTGTTATTCGCCTTATCTTTGTGCTTTGTTATTCGCTTTATCTTTGTGCTTTGTTATTCGCCTTATCTTTGTGCTTTGTTATTCTCCTTATCTCTTCTATCATATGGTTGGTTCTTTTCCCTTTTTCGTTTGTTATTTTAAATTAGAGATTTGGGTAATTAAGATTGAATTAGGGATGGGCGATTATGTTTTTTGAAGGTGAAATTATATGTTTGAAATCGATTAGAAAGATATAGGGATGAAACTTAGACTCTTAATTTGTGTATGAGTTTTGAGAAAGCTTAGGAGGCTTTGGGGAAGATTTTGGGAAAAAAAATTGCGTTGTGATTTATAAGTTGATAAGCAAGCCCGTTCTCACTTTTCTTTATCTCCATTTTGGGTTTTCATAATCTGGAGGAACACAACTATGTTGGATTTTACACAATCGTATTACGAGAGCATAGTCATGCTAAGGGAGTAGGGTCATGCTTAAGTTTTTAGGTTTTCATTATTAATTTTTTTAAAACTATCAAGCATGGTTGTGTTCAATTTCAACACAAATATGTTGATTTCTTGACAATGATATCAAAATTTGAATGCAAAAACGAGTAGGAAAAAGAAAGAATTAAGAAAATTAATCTTCATGAAAGTTGTAGTCTTAGATTTTAGCTAATTGTGGCCTTTAGTTTCACTTAAACATAATTTCTATAGCTCAATATATGTCCATTTTAGTGAGCAAAGATTGAGTTGTCAAGATTATGCAATAAGTTTATATTCTTCCTAATTATAGGCATAGTAAACAATCAAACTAGATCTTGAGGTCATGATGAAAGTTGTAGATAATTGTCTTAGATTACCAAAATAATAAATATAACCTAATAAAATTAGTATAACTCTTGATAATGTGACTATACTCAACAAAGGTTGTACTTGCATAAGGGCAAATATGATAATATGCTATGAGAATCATAATGGGTACGCATCACATGAGTTTCTTAAACTATATATATGTATATGAATGCATATTTTGTAATGGATAATGAGTGATGTATGAAGTTTGTGGGAATTTAAGAATGAGTTTACTTGTGAACTTGTAAATATATACACTACATGAGTTTGTAATGTGAGATTAAAAATGTGATGCATTTGGATACTATCGAGAAAGATGACCAAACCTATAAGATGGTGATAATAGGCTTTGGTTGTATCTCACTAGGGAATGACCTAGCCTATGAGAGGTGAGAATGGGCTCGTTGTATGCAATAAGACTAGTGTTTGCCTTGAAGCGTAAAATGCATCATGACATTTTATGAGTTGTTGAATATACATGAATCAAATGTTGGAGGTCACAATAAGTTTAACTTAGACCTTGGGGGTTTTAGAGACCTAGTATAGATGCTTTGGTGACTCGTGTTGATCCCATGAGTTGGAGTTTACTTGCAAAGCTAGATAACTTTGACTCATCACCAAAGGATACCATTCTAGGTAGTGTAGTCTATATCAAACGCATCAATGTTGATGACACTTCTTATAGGTAAATTGACACTCTTGGACTATTCTCCTAAGTTAGATATGGTACCACATGCGAATGAAGTAGAGATTAAGGGACATGTTATGCATGTGCATAATGTTGCAATGCAATGTGTTGAATTGTGTTGTGTTGAGATTGTGTGAAACCTGTGTGCCTCTATTCTCTGTCATTCTATTGAATGAGAATAATAATTGTGAAATGTGATGTGAACTAATGTAGTACTAAGTTGTGAATGTATTATTATATTAAGTAATGTATATGTATTGTTCTTGTTACAAAGGAACAGGGTGTGTGTCATTGCTAGAAAAATGATGAGAGTGAGTTAGTACAATAAAAGCAATAGGGTTACATGAGTTAAGGTAAACACTAAAGAGTATTTTAAAGTGTTAATAACCTTAAATTTCATTTTGTTTAACTATCTTAAGTGTGTAAAGAAAAAAGTTAACCCTAACATATGCATATATGTTAGATAGGGGCATGACATGAAATGTTATTGCTAGAAGAATGAAAGTCTAAAGGAATTATGAGAGAAATAATGAAAGGTATAAGTTTAATTATAGGAATTACAAACTTGATAGGGGCCTAGTGAGGGTACAGCCTTGAAAGTTAGATGAGTGACTTGTTGGGTAGAAGAGTTTAGACTATCGTAGAATTCTCATTGAGATGTTATGTCTTTCCCCTTTAAGTTATCTCTTTTCAAGAAACAAGTGATGACGCATGTTGATGGAGCATTGGAGCCTTATTCTTAAAAATATAACAACATTTTCATTTATATCTTAATGAAATTTCTTTATGTAATGTAAATGATACCCTATTATGAGGAACAAAGTGTATTTAAGATGACATTGAGTTATAATTTCTATTTTCATTTATTAGATTTTGCATGATAACGTAGTATATATGTTTTTATTTTAATGTCTACAAAAATCTAAGCATGTAGTTACCATAATACCCATAGTGCGATATAATATAAGCTTATGATGAATACTTCAAGATATGAGATAATAGTATAAAATCATTGTCTACTTCAAAATTGTGGATAAACAAACATGTTAACATAAACATCAATAAGTTGGCGAACATTTTATAGTTTGATGATAAATAAGAAGTTAAGAAGTTTTGATGGCTAGATAGTCTAAAGGTCTAATGATTCATAATTAAATGCAAAAAAATCTAAATATACAAAGCTCATTAGGCTTTTATTCCTTAATTTAGTTATATCATTTATTAATTTGAAAAGAAATGTAGTTAAATTAGGGTTTTCTATTGTATAATTCTTAAACGAAATTAACATTAACTCACCAAGGTCTAACCCAACCTAAGAAGCATCACCACATCAAAACTCTTTGCAAGACACGTTTGTTTTTAGAATTAATAAGAACAAGTTGAACGATTAGAAACACATTAGAAGAGAGTTGAATAATATGTGTTTTTGAAATATTTTCACAAACTTTTTGAAAAGGATTTAGATGAAAATTATGAGAATTAGTTCATAAATATTTAATATTTTTGTTATCATTAAAATATGAGAATTTGAGGTGTTAGACATATTCCATATCTTTGGTTCCAATACAAAACCTTCTCCATAACATATTTAAAAATCACTAAAAACCCAATACAAAGAGAAACAAAAAGAGTTTTGTGTTGTTGCACATGTCTTATATAAGAAATATGAAAAGAAATATGTTTCCATCACTTTGCTCAATTACTTGTATATTCTTTTTTTGGTATTATCCTTACCAAGTGTTTATTTGATCCAATAATTCATTAGAGCACTATGCTTTTCTCCTTTAAGAAAGTAGAAAACTTTATAACCTAATAATCCAATAAAAAAAATGAACTAAATTTTTTACCTATAAGAGCATAGAAAAATCATCAATAACAAAGTAACTCAATAAACAAAAATTAATTAGAAACTTATAATAAATAGATCAAATGACCAATAATAACAATTACTTTAATTGTTATTAAAGTAAAAGTTATTGTTTGAAATAAATGATTCATTCTTTGCTCGACCAAACATCTTTTCCATATTTAACATTCATGCATGTTCATCTTATTCTCCTTAATTTTATTTCACTTTTGACATTTATCTTTGTTGCACATATCCTATATTAATTGCATATTGTCATTTTATAGTTAAAGGATATAAATAATCTAATATAAGAAAGGTAGGAGGCCAAGAAAGATGTAAGAAAAAATTTATCATATGGAATAAAGAGAAGGAATATGAATGAGTTAAAAATTAAATAAGGTTGAGTTTGATCTTCTCAAAACAATAAGGAAAAATCATAAAGCAATTGAAAATAAATAACATGTTATAGACCCAAAATAAGAAAAAAATCAATAAAATTATTAATAGATTTCAACAAGTAGCAATATAATTAGTCATCAACAACCTATCAATCAAAGAAATAAAACAGATAAAGAATTTTATTATTATAAAAATAAGAAAAATGTAATCCCTTATTTTGCAAAAGCTATTTGATGTGGATTTTACAAGAAGTCTACAATTTCATGAAATTATAACATATTCAAATATATAGAGAGAATGAATGAGAAAGAAATACCAAAAAAGTTTACAATGATGTTATAAACAAAAAAATCATTTTTATTAAAAAGATAAAGAGAGAAGGAATGAAAAAATATACCAGGTTCATGTAATAACATTTTATAAAAGGAACGAAGGAGATAAAGATAAAAAATGCATAGCCTTTGGGTTTGTATTAGATTAAACAATGTCTACATTAAAAAATTGGTCCATGTATAGTTTTCATTTGTGTGCAAGAGCTAAAGTAGAGTAACTTTTCATCCTCTTTAGTTGTTTCCACTTTGGACCAAAACTTTAAATAGTAAAAGGGAGCAAATTTGATTGAAACCACAAGGTTTTTGAAAGAGACATACTTGCTTTTAGTGCTCCATTACAACTTTTCATAAAACCCTATTTTTTCTCTTCCCATGTGCAATAAAAAGCTCAACAAATTACCACTTTCTTTAATCATGGTGTCATCATGTCTCTTTGCACTTATGTGTCAAGGTGTCATTGCAAGAATAAAAAAAATGAAGGGAATCCCAATGGAAAAAGGAGAGGAGAAGATGAGCGTGAAAATGGAAAATTGAGTGGAGAAAGAGTAATTATTGAGATGTGATTGTGATGTTAAATTTCAATGTACTTGAGAATGTGGGGAGACAAAATGAAACAATGAAAGAATGAGCATGAAAGTGAGAATAAAGTATAAATGTTGGATATATTTTGAATTTTGGAAAATAAAGATAAAAGAAGAAAGACAAAGAGCATAAAGAAAAAAACTCTTTTAAACTTTAAATTGAGTTTGATTTGTTTTGGCTAGTAAAAAAAATGGAAACTAATTCTTAATTATAGTTTATTAAAATTAAAAATATATTTGATATTGAGTTATTTCCAATTCAGTCATTAATTGTGATGTTGAAGGATGTGAGAAGTTTTTCAATTCTAAAGTTTAAAATTTAAAAATAATTTTTATTTCTAAAAAAGAAAGATCCTTTGAAGATTTCTTAAGGAATGACATTAGAGACTAAAATAAAAATAAAATTTTAAAAAGATTAAAATTTAAATAAAAATATTATTTTATAAAGATAAAAATTTTATTTAAATCCAATATTATCTCTTTAGTTTTTAAGTTTTACTAACTAAATTAATTGGATGCTTATTTAGAATTAGTTGGACTTAAGTTTATGTTGGTGTCTTTGACCTTAACTTCATATTCAACCCAAATAAAAGGTTAGCCTAAAATTATTTTTATTTTATATAAATTTTGTATTTATTGAATTAATTTTATATTATTTTATTAAAGCATATAATTATCTAATTATTTATTTAATTTAAAATTACTAAAATAGGTTAATATTATTACTACTTACATAAAAATATTACTTTGGTATTTTTGTAGAGTTTTGTCTGAGCATTAGGACATTGTTTAAACTTTTATTGTCTATTAAGGACATTTTTGTCTTTTTATACTAAAAATTGAAAATTCTAAAAAAAAAATCTAATATTATTTTTTATTATTCTAAATATATTTCTAAGCTTAAAATTTGTAATTTTTTTTACTATCTGTTATTATTTTAACTTATTAGACATTTATTTGTTTTAGTTAAGTATACAATTGTCATTTTAACATTTATTTGACTTTTCTAGATTTTCACTCTTGCAAACTCAACTGCAGTTAGAATTTGAAAATTTTCAACTCAATTCGTTAAATGATAATATTAAAAAAAAATAAAAAAGACAGATTATTTATTTATACAATTATTAAAAAATTGAAAGTGTGACATGCATATTTAATAACATGTATTATATTTAATAAATATAATATTTATTAATATCATTTTAGTTTTTCTTTTGAATAGGAATATCATGTAAGTTAACTGTGTATTGAATAAATACTATAATTAATATATTATAAATAAAATTGATTGTCCATATTTATTAAATTTAATATAGCCAAATTAAATAACATAATTAAATTTTAAAATATTGTATTTATTACATATAATATATAATTAAATTAAATTATATTATTAAATATATTGTATTTATTATTTTTCAATATAAAATTAATTAGTAAAATTGAATAGAGATGAAAATATATTAATATAAATGAGACTGAGCTGATAAAAAAAAAATATGAGGGTGATTTCACATTTAATAATTGTATTCAAGTCTTTTTTTTTAAGCATGAGAAATTAACTCAGTGTGTGTGAATCGTTCGACATCGATAATATTAATCTTCAGCTTTTACAAAAAAAAATCTATTTTTTTACATATAGATTTAACCATCACTTAATTTTAAAATATAATTATCTTTTCTTAAATCTTTCATGAAAAATTAGAAAAAAAATTCTTTCTTTAGAATAAATTAATTTACATACCTAATTAAATCATGAAAATAAATTATTTCTTATTTTTCTGTCGCATTATATTATTTTCTCTGTTATATCATTCAGTTGTGTATAACTTATTTTATTTTATTTCTTTCATTACTTTTTAATATAATATTATTATTATTTATCTCACGGCGCGTTTGTGTTTCTTTCTTACCTCACTTGCGTTTGTTTCATACCCCCAAACTCAGCACAAAAATGTGTTTCTTTTGAGAGTTAATCAGAGAGAGGGAAATTTTGTTAGATTTTAATCATTTTGAGGATATTCGATTTTCAATTTCACGTTTTCGACTTTCATTTTGGATTCAATTCTGATGTACGATATGAAATGAATGATCACACTCTCACACATCACTTTTGAAGCTCCGTTTTGAACCAATTTTGGATTCAATTGCGGCCATTTCTTTGTTCGTGTCAAAGTGAGAACCTTTGATGTTTTTTTCTGCTACCCATTTGCTGTTTTGCTGCCAAGATTTTTTTTTTTTCAGGTCTTTTCATTGTCCTTACCAGAAAACTTTTCATCGGCATTCTCTAATTTTATGCTTCTTCGAACCCTTTATTTGTTTTTATCCTTTTCTCTTTCTTGTTTTGTGAATGATTTTTGTTCTATACTTTGTTATGCCATGCACTTGGATATACCAGTCTTGTTTCCCACGATTGGAGAAACAAGTGAAGCTTCTGTTTCCCACAATTGGAGAAAACAAGGACTAGACTGTGATTGACATTCCCGGCATATGTGAAATGTTACAAGAAAAAAAAAAGAGAATTTGAGAAAATTTTGAGATTTTGAAGTCTAATCCATTTATGTCTAATCCATTTATGTCTTCAATATT
The DNA here is from genome assembly GCA_026544285.1 of Pachyrhizus erosus. Taxonomy (NCBI): domain Eukaryota; kingdom Viridiplantae; phylum Streptophyta; class Magnoliopsida; order Fabales; family Fabaceae; genus Pachyrhizus; species Pachyrhizus erosus. The sequence goes on along the minus strand of JAMLFT010000072.1, from coordinate 34,921 downwards.
TGTATCAAGAGGTTTTGATGATATTTTGCACATTTTCAGTTGCAGGTTTCTTATAAACAAGAGAAAATATCACATTCTTAAAGATTCAGAATTTCAGATAAATATTATATGTGTCTGAGACTTCTTTAATAAGAAGAATGCCAGGCATTCCTGTTGCGGCTCGTGCTACCTCGTATATTATCTTTCAGAGAAGCACTATCTTTTGTGAAGTTTTACTTTTGACGAAAGCATTTTGTAACATAACCAGTAATTATATTTGTGTTTGCCTGCAGAAGCCATGCTGATGCTTGTGAACTTTTATCTGCGGAAGAGGAGCTTGCAGCTGAAGAGAGTCTTTCAATTTATTGCAAGCCAGTAGAACTTTACAACATTCTCCAGCGACGTGCCATAAGAAATGTACTCTATCTGATTGGCTAAAATTTTCTGCCATTGGAATAATATATTATGTCATTATTTATCATTTGTTTTAGAATGTGAGGTATAGGGCTGACTGTATACTTGTTGGCACTATTCTCTCATAATTTTTTTTCATCCCTGAATCTGAAAAACTATTGTGGCATTTTGTTTTGCTAATTGAATTTGTCTCTGTTATGCAGCCATCATTCCTTCAGAGATGTTTGCACTACCAGATAAAGGCAAAGCACAAGAAGAGGTAAAAGTTATCATATTAGCCTTCCTTCCCCAACTTCCTTTTTTTAACACATTTACATCAGTTACGTGTGTTATGTTCATGGGTTTATATATACTAAGCTCAATTTAAAGGAATAGATTGTTTTAGTCATATCTCTGTGTTGGCTGTTGAAATGAACATTTTCTGATTCAGATAGATACAAGTAATAAATATCATATGTGAAACTTGGGAATGGAGAAACAAAATAAAGGTGTGTATTTGCTTGCTACTATCATAAAATTTGTGGCAACTTAGGTCTTTGATATGAAGAAGAGGTGTGGAGTTAGTTGAATGAACAAGTTTCTAAATTTACACTTTGATGCTTGGTGTTTGTGGTCCTAAAATGAATTAGGATTAGGATTATAAAGTCAAATAGTTCTTGCAGACATATCAAATCAGTCCTCAAGAACCTATTAAGTAATCTTATTCCTTGTCTTAAAGCATTTCTTATTTCTTCTTTTAAGAGAAAGGGATAAATCAGTTCTGTTTGAGATGAAGATTAATTTTATGTCATCCTTGCAATTCCTTTTGTTGCTGTATGATGGTATTTGCTTTTATCTTTCATATAAGTTTGAACTTACTGTAATTTCTAGTGATTTCATATGATGTCATGTTCATTATGTTTTATCTGAATAAAATTTAGTATATATATACAAATATTGATTTTGATATGCTAATGAGATATGTTATTTACATATTTAGAATACAAATGACTGTTTCCTTGACGCGAACAATTACTGAAAGCCAAAACGTGTTTCCCATGTCTATCTGTCTTGCAAGACGGGTTTCTGATCATGGAGCTTCAAGGGTAGGAATACTTCTTAAAAGCTGAATCAATTATTATTCCTTATTGTAAAATACCTTATATCTAATAGTATAACACTTTTTCTTTTAACTTGCCAAAAACAAAAAAAGCAATTGGCTGTGTATCGAATCGGTCGGATTTTCATCTTCCAAAACTCCCCTGGAATTGATTTGAATACTCAAGTCCAGGCAAATTTTACACTCCCCGAAGTCAACAAGTTAGCTGAGGAAGCTAGATCTTGCTCACTTGATATCTTGTTTGTCAGCACTGCCACTGGTAAGTATATGCTTATGTGATTCAATTGTGATGAAAATATCTGTAATTTTTGCCAAGTTCCTTATCATGACTATTTACTTGCAGTGGAAAACTCAAATCTATCATCTGGAGTCAATTCAAATTCTATGCCTTTGGATCTGAGTCATCTAGCTTTTTTTGAATGTGAGATGTGCTTTAATTGCTAATTTCTGTTAGACAAAAAACATGTCTGATGACATTGTTATATTGTTATTTGAGCCCCCACTTTTTTTTTTTAAATTTATTTACCTTGAGGTGTATTGGCTCTGTTCACAATGTGCTTCTAGTGGGTCTCCTTAAACACCTTACATTGTTAGTAAAGTTCCCTCACATGTAGTTCTGTTTGTCTACTGAGCCAGACCTCATGGTTACTTGAGCCACTTCTGATTTACACTTTTTTATGCTTTTCTCTTTTTTACATGGCCATCAGGTTGTTGTTGGAATGTTGATCCTCTTCTCTATATACTTCTGTTCATAATTAATTCATTGTATATAGTAAATAGTATCTATAACAAAAAGAGAAAAAAGAGTTCTCTTGAATCTTTTTGAATATTAATATGTAGTGCTACCAAAACCACAGTTGTCAGATCAGGAATCATATAAAAAATTGTTTGTTCTAATTATTCTGATTTTGAATCGTGAATTTTGAATCATAACATATTGTACATAAAGGGTCCATGGTTGCCTAAACATATAAAACAATTCAAGTAATCTATTTGAGAAAGAAAAGATTGTTCAGGAAGAATTCTTGACCCTAAAATGAAGGTTAATTAATTGTGGACTGATTCTAGGTGCTTGATTGACAGCTATAAATTTGTATGCTTCTCCCTCTAGTAAATGCAGGTTGGGGACGCAGTGCGTGCTTCCACCTATAGCCTTTTTACCGCCTCTGTATAGCGCTCTTCTATACCCATCACTTTTCCTCTCTAGCTTTTGTACATGGTATTAGAGCCTCTGAGCAACCAAATGATCAGAGGCTTGATCTCTGCCAGCCCATTCATAGTTAAATTATAATTCTGGCACAAGGTGTAATGACCTTATTAACTGACCTGCACCAGAAAGCCTAAGCAAGGATGAGTTGATTCTTGAAAATATTTATTAGTATCAACCTTGATTTTCTCAATGAAATATTTGTTGTTTAATTTATCATAGTAACAAGAAATTTAGGAATTTCATAATGGATGTAAAATCTATGATCTATTAAAAATCACAAGATTGAATGTCTAGTGATTTCTGATGTATATTTTTGAAGTCTATTTGGTCATTGAAATTATAGGATTTAGGTAGTGACTAGTGAGGGCAATAAAAGAGAGAATTGATATTCTAAATAATTAGATATTTGGTTGATAACTTGATACAAAATACTAACCCTATGGTCTTATTTTATTTACTAATAATTAGGTCGAGTACTCCTATGGTGTCACTAAGAGAAGCCAAAGCCCTCTGATATAGTATGACTACAAACCATAATTACTAGGTTTGCAATAGTCTTTGGTATGTGGTATGGGTACAGAGGTACACAGTGCTCAACCTTATGAAATACATAGTCAATATGCTTTGGTATGCTACCAATAATTACATGATGAAGCTACCTTCATATTTTGAAAGGTTATTGGTGCCAATAGGATTTCTACATTTCCGACCATCAAGCAACATCATACAAGACAAATCTTAACAATAATTATCATCATCACTGTATAGTAAATACTATCCAATAGAACAAGAAGTAGGGAGTTCAACTGACGGTGAAGGCATCCCCTTCCTCCAAATTGAAGAGCAAAAAAACCACATCCAAAGCCATGAGCACATAGTGCTTAATCTAGCTCTAATCCAAATTCCAACAGGCTTTTCTCTCTATTCAAGCTCGAACCCAATGAATTTGGTGATTCCATTGAACACATAGTGCCTAATCTAGCCCTAATCCAAATTCCAACAGGCTTTTCTCTCTATTCAAGCTCGAACCCAATGAATTTGGTGATTCCATTGCCATCTAGCAACAAAAGCAGCTTGTGTTGACCTTGAGGTCCTCCTTCCATGCCTTCATCACAAACACATTGTTCACCAAAATGCATGCAATGATGTCCACCCTTTTTGTCCTTGGCTTCCCTGACTTCTTAATGAACAAGGCACATACAGACTTGTTTATGATTTCATAGGGAATTTGTGAGAACCAATTCGCATAAGTACTGGAAATTGGTATACAAGTCCCAATTTACGATTTGCAGGGGTGAGGATTAAATTATGTTTTTATGCTACAAACATCTTATATTTTTTACTAAATAAGGAAATAAATTAGGAAACACAACAAATAGGAAGTAGCTCCTAGGATTTTTTCCTCAATTTGATGAACAATTCATTCCACAGTATATTCTGAAGATCACTTTAGATATTTTGACAACTTAAATATTCAAGAATACAATAAAGATAATATTAGATATTTTATAGATATTTTTACACTCCTCCTTAAGCTTAATTTTACCAAGTGTTAAGATTGTTACAAACACTTAAAGAAAATAGCATATAACGTGGGCTCAACTACTGGCCTGAGAAAACTACTTATTGAAAAGATAACTTAGAAAGACAGATGAAATGCCAGCTGGTTGGGTTCCTGCCTAGTGATTCTTATACTCAACAAGAAGTAAATCTTCTCCAAATGCTTCAACCAACAAGAAACCACAGAAACTCAACAAACCTAAAAATTAAATTTGATGCGGTGTGAGTTTCAACCAACATTAGTCATCATTGGAAATTGGAGTGGTTGTTGGTGGCAAGAGAAGTCACTATTTGTTGAGAAGTCCCACATCGCCTACCTCAATTATTAGGGTGCTGTTTATATACTCATTGGGAAACTTCACTTAATGCCAATTGGTTTTATGATAGAACCTGACATGGTATTAGAGCCTATAGCCTACTTTTGTTGCTTTTGTGGTTTTAGATGGAATCTAGCATGGTATCAAAGATGGGAATTAATACTGACCTTAATTACTTGGATGTGGTTTATATATTTGTTTGACAACTTTACTTAATGCCAATTGGTTTTAAGATGGAATCTAACATAGTTGGTATGATTCATTTGTGGGTAAGAAGCATACCTAGTGTGCAATGGAAAACAAACAATTAAAAAGGCAGCCTAGTGCGCAAGACTTCGACCAAGTGGGGTCTAAGGAGGGTAGATGGATGATGTACACAACCTCACTCCCGCTATGCAAGCAAAGAGGTTCTTATTGAGATTTGAACTTGTGATCTCCACGTCACAAGGTAATAAACTTACCATTGTAGTGAGGCTTGCCCTCCATCGGAAAAAGAAAATACCATAAAAGAGAAGAGATTCAACAAGGATGGAGATTTCATAAGAGCATATGGAGAAAAAAAGAAAAAAGATCTCAAAGCAAAACCCATTGAAACAATAAAGGGTATAAGGAAGAAGTTGAATTTTGATTAATGTATATTTGGTGTATACCAAACTCAATCTCAAAAATTAATGCATTGGGGGAGGATTGCCAAAGTCTTATAAGGACTATTTTGGCCTTATTCTTGGCCGGTATGCAACATTTTAACAAGAACTATGGAGATAAGGCATTGTTGTTCTGGAGTTACATATTTTTATCAAATCGGTGACATAATGGTGATGATACTATGCCGTGGAAGATGGTGCTGTTTTGATATCATGTTGAAATTGCCAGATATGAACTATGGAGGAAAAGATTGAATAGGAAGTTATTAGATTGATATGGTGTGTTGATGCAAAATATGGACCCAATGGTCTTATCTATACTAATAATTAGGCCATGTACTTGGATATTTTACAGTGATAAGATGAAGCCCAGTAATACAATAAAACTATCAACACACCCTAATTAAATAAGGAAAAAATTTAGGAAACATAACGATTAGTTAATAACTCCTAGGATTAAATCCTCAATTAGCTAACTAATTGATTCCATTGTATTTCTACAAATTGTGTAAGATATTCTAAAGTATTCAATTATGTAGTACAGATATTATGAAATATTTTATAGATACTCTAGTGCTAGTCATGGATTAATTTTTCCCAAATGATTTTTTAATGCATAATGGAATTCCTCTTTCAATTTTCTTCATTGTGTTTGACAGCTGGAGAATACCGCCTTTGCGGGAAAGTGTCTTTAGAATCACTTTATATGGCTTGGGATTGTTTTCCGAATTTTCGTTTGGGGCAGCGAGCGGAGATTATGTCAACTGTAGATTTGCTTCCATGTATTCTGAAGGTATGAAGATTAACGCAATTTTTTTGTTTGGGTAGAAATCACTGTCATTACTCTGCTTTATTTTGTGCTAACTATATGCTATGCATGAGCACCATATTTTTGTTCCAAAAATCCATTTCAAGCCCTATTATATTCTTCACTGTTTGATAGATGTACTAGTTCAAAACTTCCTTTATATTGCAGTCAGATTTTCAAAATGAGGATACAAGAATCTCCATTCAAGTTCCCTCTACTTTTGAGAATATGGTTAGTTTAACTTCAGTCATTTTCCACCATGCTAGAAATTATTCACACACCTAAACCCCAAAATAGACTTAGAAATCAAATGGAGAATTTGTATTGACTGCTGTTTGTTTCTTTCCTGTTCTTTGGGTTTCTAAAGTGTACATCAAAGCAAGTACAAATCACAATTTCTGCTGAAGAGTTTGGGGCCAAAGAAAAATCTCCATATCTTTTATATGCAGGCAGTGAAGTACCATCCTCCTCTTTATCTCACATGATCGGGTAATTTTATTTTCTCATAAGAGTCTATTAGTTATTCAATCATTATAGTTGCAAAGCTTATGATGTCTCTGTTTCTATAAAAGTTTTCTTACAAAACTCAAAAAGTAAACAGTGACCTGGATATCATTGCAAATTGGAATTAGCTTTTTTGCTTGGTGTACTTGGATACTGCTCGTAATTAATTGTATCTACCTTCCTTACTAGTTTCATATGGAAGATTTTGGGTTATTTTCTTCATAGTTATAAAATAATAGTTTCTGAGATTTGTGACAGTATAGTGATTCACAATTGTATTCAGTTATCTATCCTAAATAGTGGCGCAAAGCAGCCGACCATAAAATCTGTTCAGCAGGAAAGTAGATAGTGCAATGGCTGCTAGACAATTTTAAATACAAATTAAAATAGTTTGTACTACCCATGTATAAATGCTTAAAACTAACAATCCAAAATTTAAAACATATTCATATCTATTATTTAAAATGACAATCTTAATCTAAACAATAAATTAATAATAACAAGTCAGGAATCAAACATCTTTTGAAAATTTACTGACACAAACAGATTTTTGGTGATAGAGGGAACGTTTAACAAATTGGTACAAGACAATAAAATATTAGGTTTAAGAAGAGTGCAAATTTAATGAACCAGGGAATGCTATACGCAAACACTGGCCATTCATTTCCAACTACAATTTGATCTGGACCTTTGTGGGTGATGCATTGACATTATCAGCATATAGTGTCACATGATGGGTTGTACCAGAGTCTATGTACCAATCAGTGGAGGGGTGAGTACCACTAGCAATTAGCAAGGTCTAAGGATGTTGCTAAATAGAGGGTGGTTCAGCGAAAGAGCCTTGCAATCTGTGGCTAGGCATGCGAGGATCCCAAAGCTACCCCTAATGAAGTGTAGGTGGAAGCCAAGCTTGTGGTTGGTCATGTGCAGGGTTACGAGATACATATTTTATGTAGGTTTTTTTGGTATTTAATGAATTTTTGGATATGCCTCTGGAGCTTGGAGCAATTTCTTTTAACTAGTTTTAGAAGTTTTGGAAGGAGTAAGGATGCTAAAGCATTATGGCAGTGCATCAATTCTGCTGTCCTCTAGTGTCTTTATTGATGTGAAATGCTACATATCATTTATCTTGGCTTTAGATAAAATCCTCTAAATTAACTGTGCACAGCTTCACAATATCTTTGAGTGTCATTGGTGGGATGCTGAAGAACTAGATAGCTATTTTGTATTATTGTTGTTTATCTCTGTTTGTTCTACCTTGTTGCCGTTGTCTAAGAAGCATATCATATGCTCATTTGTAAAACTTCACTCATTTGTTAAACAACAACAAAATAGTAATGACACTGTTATATAATTTCTATTAAATAAATTGTGAAGCATATTTTAACTACAAGCTACCTGTATGGTCCAGGTTGAGGGAAGGAAATGTCATGTTTAATTACAGGTATTATATTTTAACTTTGCCATGCTCTTATTTGAGTTGTATGTGAGTTTATGATCATGGATTTTTAAAAGGGATTGTCTTTATTGGATATGCAGAGGGATTTGAGAACTCTTTTGTTCTGATGATTTCTGTTTTTGTTCTGAACCCAATGTTTCCTTTGCTGTTAAAAAAATTTGATCATTCATTGTATTCTTTTTCTCTCTTATTAAGTCTTTATTTGTTAAAAATATTTCAGGTATTACAATAATAAGTTGCAGAGGACAGAAGGTAATTTAAAATTGTAAATTTATTCTCTTTTTCTCTCATGTTAATATGTGATTGCTTTCTTCTTCTTTATAGAGTAATTAATGTATTTTCTGAAAACATTTGACCATGTTGGCTAGATCCTGTAAAAGCAATTTCTGTGTTTCTTGAGTTTTGAGTGTTGGTTTTTAAATATTTTACATTTCTGTTGTCCAAATTCAAAAGTCACCAAAGTTTGTGAAGAACATACTATGTGGTACCATAGGACTTGAGAATAACATATGATCAGATTTTTTGCTTACACTTGGAATATGTGGAAAAGTGAATACTAAATATTATTTTCTGATAATTCGAAGAGTATGACAAGGATCACTATTTATACAGCTTCGATCATAGAAACTATTTTAGAAATATGAATGATAAATCAGACCTAATTACTACAACTATGGAAACCTTGACCAATTGATCCTAATGAGGGAATAAATCTAATTGAATCTGTACATAAAGAAATAATGCACATGCTTCATATTTTACACATTACAACACTCTACTTCAAGCTGGTGAACAAATATCTATCGTTCCCAACTTGCCAGTAAGATCTCAGAATCTGGTCACGGGTGAGCCTCGTAGTCAGAACATCTTTATTTAATAGTCTTTTTGTTAGTGGGCTTATACTAGCAGTATTTGTGCTTAATAAAATATTAGTATAAATGAGTTCCAGGCCACGGTTTTGTATCATATTACATCTATCAATTGGATGTGACTATAGTTCCTACTTACTGACACATGCTTAGTTTTGAATATCTATGGATTAGTGTATCTTACAATGTTATCTCTTTCTTTCCTTATTGTCCATATAATGTTTTTTGGCGCATAACATATCTAGTAATGGAAACTTTTGATTGCAGTCACCAAAGATTTCACTTGTCCATTCTGTTTGGTTAAATGCACTTGTTTTAAGGTTAAAACTACTTTCTCCTTTTAAATCAATATTTTTTCAATATGATGTTGAAACCTGTTTCTAATGCTTCTGACATGACCTTTTTTAGGGTCTAAGATGTCATTTGTCATCATCACATGATCTCTTCAACTTTGAATTTTGGGTCAGTAATCTTCAAATCTCTTGTTGGCATGCTATTAATGGAGCTGTATCGAACCATCAGTAATTGAGTGCAAATAATTTTACAGGTATCAGATGAATATCACGCTGTAAATGTGTCTGTGAAAAATGATATCTCAAGATCGGAGGTGAGGATAGTTTGTGCTCAATTATTTTCTTTTGTAAATATATTATTTTCTTTTGCAAATATATTGTATTTAATTAATATCTTATTAGTTATACTTCGTCTATTTACAAACTGAGGCTTCTCTGGATGCTGGGGAAGATTTCTCTCTTTCATTTGGAACCTCTAATTTGTTCTTGGACTTTATTGATTATACGATTTTGGGGCTTATTTTATTTCTCCTTCACCTTTTTGTATTCATATTCATATTTTTGACACACCAACAACCTAGCCTTGTCCCACTAGGTGGGTTTAGCAATGTAGATCAATGGCAGCTTTAAGCTATATAAAAATACTAAATTTCAATCAATCCATTTGGAGTAAGGTCTTTTTTTAATGATTTGTCCTAGTATTCTATGGTCTTCCACTGCCACTTTTAATTGGGCTATATTTATTTGATTCACTTTTTGCACCAGGATTCCTAAGAGTCTTCCCCTCACGCGACAACCACTTAGATTTCTGTCATCTCTGAAAAAAGTGCTACACCAAAGTTCATCTAGATACCTTCATTGCTAAATTTATCTTTGCATTTACATGCATGAATCTCAACATTTTTTACCATAGTGCACTGCCACTGTTATTGCTGTGAGCTAGAATTTCTCTCAGTTTAAAGAAGGACTATGATAACAAACATTATCCTTTTGTCCAGATTGTTGCTGATGATGTTGATCCAAGAGTGCAAACATTTTTCTTTTGGTAAGCTACTTTATTCTTCTAAAATGTTGGCTCTGGATGCTTTCATAACATGCTATGAGATTCAGTTGTCATACCATGTCTATATGCAGTGGAAAGCCTCTTAAGCGTAGGACACCAAAGGACCAATCTTTGAAAAATGCAATGGGCTTAGAGTCTGCCTTTCCTGCAGGGGAAACTGATATTTTGGAGAAGGATGACGGTATGTAACTGACTTTTGCAACAATATCAACTATTTGAGTTGATCCATTAATTCTCCTAAAAACTTTGTAGAAGGGGCTAATATAAAGTTTTCAGCAAATTATTTGTCTGCTTGACAGCTGAAGGCATTTGATTTAGTGCATCAAAATGAGGATAATCTAACAAATTGTCAGAATTGTCTATTTTTGATACAGTGTTTGCTCATATTTTGAAATTATAGGGTTTTAGATATTCCAATGTTTTTAAAATCAGACCAGTCATTGAATTAGTAAAGGTACTGGTTCACTAGTCATTGTATTAGTAAAGGCACACCAGTTCACAGTTCATGGTCTAATAGTTGTTGGACCATGTTTGAACTGGTATTGATTAAATATATATTTTTAATATCATATAATATATTAAATAATAAGTTAATATGAAATTATGAGAAATTTAAGTGAAACTTTGAATTAATATAAAAGAATCACATTATATGCCTTTGTAAAATAAAAATTTAATAATAAGAGTTAAACTGATGAATAAACATATATTACATAAATATTATTAATAAACATATAAATGTTAACTTAAATATGATTCACTAGGTAATATATAGAACATTTTGCAATGAGTGTTTGAACAACCATTTTTGGTGCAATGCATTTGTTAAAAGAGAATAAACAAATAAATATTGTGCTAAAATCGTGTGTCTAAACACAACATGGATGGATGTTTATATAGACAAAAAATATTGATTAAATAAATTAGAGGAAATATAGTTTCCTCTAAATCAAAGGTAATGTATTTAAATACTTTATTTCCTTATTTTCAATAACATCCATCTGATCATTGAGCTTTAGGTACCATGTTTGAATCACATGATAGAGCCTTTCACATTTTCTACTAATATCCAACAATATGATTCTTTCTTTATTGTATAATATAAGACATAAAGCATATATTAAGTAAGACATTCATTAAAACCTCTCCAATTATTCCCAAAACTTTCTGGCAAAAATGCTTCCGATCCTACTTGTGGTGTATAAGCACAAATAACATTGTCTCCTGAGTAACCATTACTTTTAATGCTAAATTTTGTCCCCAATCTGTTTTACGAACCCCACACTTTCTTTCCAATCCTTGTCCACTAATACCCATGCTGCTCTTTCCTCTAGTAAGGTCTAGCACCTTTTGTCCACTGCCAAAGGGCTAACACAGCAACACTTCTTTACCTTAGCTTGGGACTGGCTATGATTCCATAGATGGAGAATAATTATCAATCATTAATTAAGAAAACTAATTCGTTATGTTTAATGTTAACTATCAATATAAAATTAAAATATTAAGTATTAAAATTACTTAATGACAATTCTAATTATTAATTAGTACTTAAAAAATACTTTAAAATAATTAACTGTCTATATATTATGAGAAGTTAATAAAAGTTATCAAACCATAAATAAGATTGAGTTACATTCTTAATAAAGTCATAAAACCAAAGTACACAGAATAAAAATCATATGAATCTTTTATATCATATATATAATTGTCATAATATGTTGAAAATAGCTTTAAATGACGTTTTATTCTTTTGTTTTTACTCTATTTACACAATTTACATCTGAGTATTAAATTATGTTTATAAACTTAAATTAAAAATACAAACAAATGTTATAATTTATATAATTGTAAAATTTTGATAAAATTAAGTATATTTGCATTTCTTTATTTTGTATTTAAATAAATTTTCTATAAAAGAATTTAAAATATTTTCGTTTTAATTTTTTTAAACATAATAAATCAATTCAAACTTATTCCTGTAAAATATTTATTTAATAAGTTAAAAATAATAATTAATATATAAAATTAAAAATAACCTGTGCAACCTATGGAATAAAGTATCTCACTTTAGCTAATCTAGATTCAAACATCTGCAATAAGGTTCCATTTTTCATATTTTTGTTAATTGCTTTTTCTTATGTAGTCATGGTGTTATTGCTAATATTTCTTGAGTTGGGTTTCTTTCTCCAATATGTTGCAATAGTGCTACCTTAGTGTTACTATGTTGGGAATATGTTACATGCTGCCACATTGCAGGGATTTCTACCACAATTATTCGATCACATCCTGACCGAGACTCTGTCCAGTCAATGTCTGACTGTGATCAAGCAGTGCTTCAGTTTGCTAAGACAAGGAAGTTGTCAATTGAGCGTCCGGACTCACGAAAGTATGTCTTATAGACTTGTTTCTCTATCCTTGGAAAACAAAAGTGTCTTTTACCTTAGGAAATATTTTGATGCATAATTCCAAGTGGCCTCTTGTAACTACAATACTAAAATGTTCCTAAAATGAAAGACTTCCAAAAACAATATTTGATCTTGCAGATCTTAATGATATTTTTTAAGCAATAATTTACTAACATATTAGTCTGTCGTATAGACGTAAACTTAGTAGATCAATGATGCTCAATGGTTGAATCTGAATTTCTTGTTCAATGTTAATATTGAAGATAAAGAAAATAGAAAAATATATTGATTGAAAACTACGTGTCTGAATACACCACGGATATGAGTTTATATAGGCTTAAGAAAATAATTACAATTATTAAGAGAATACATGATTTCTTCTAAATCAAAGATAATGTGCCAATATACTATATTTATTACAATCATGATATGATTTATTTCTTCATATTCAACATTCCTCCTCAAGTTGGAGCATACAAGTCATATCATGATTTATTACAATCATGATATGATTTATTTCCTAATATTCAACATTCCCCTTCTAGTTGGAGCATGCAAGTCATATATGCTCAACTTGCTACAAATATGACTAATCCTTGGTCCTCTTAGAGACTTACTGAAAATATCTGCCAATTGTTCACTTGAGTTGATGAAGCTTGTAATAATATCTCTAGACTCAATTTTTTCTCTTATGAAATGATAGTTAACTTCAATGTGTATGGTCCTTTCATGTAAGACAGGATTAGAAGCAATATGTAAGGCTGCCTAATTATCACATATGAAAATCATTAGTGAATTCTCCTTAAATTTGACTTCTTTGAGCAGTTGCTTTAGGCATATAAGTTCAAAAGTTACTAAAGCCATGACCTTGTTTTCTGCTTCTTGGATTTCCAAGATACCAAGTTGCCACCGACTAAAACACAATATCTTAATGTGGAATGTCTATTACTAGGTGAGCCAGCCTAATCAACATCAAAATATCCAACAATTTGGGTATGTTCCCTATCCTGATAAATGGGACCTTTGTTAGGATTAGTCTTGATATATTTTAGGATATGAATGACTACGTCCCAATGTTCTTGGCAAGACGAGTTTAGAAGTTGACTTACTACACTTACTACAAATGCAATGTCTGGACGTGTTACAATGAGATAGTTTAGCTTCTTGACCAACCTGTTGTATCTCCTAGGATCTGAGAAAGGCTTCCTTGATTAGATAACCATTTTACACTTGGATTCATAGGTGTGTCCACTGGCTTAGCATTTAATAGGCTAGTTTCTTGGAAAATGTCTAGGGCATATTTCCACTATGAAATGACCAAACCTTCTTTAGATTGAGCAACTTCAATACTAAGGAAATATCAAAGCTTACCAAGGTCTCGGGTCTGGAATTGACAACCTAGGTATTGCTTTAGATGAATAATGTCATCTTGATGACTACTTGTGATAATGATGTCATCTACATAGACAATAAGATATATGCATCCTTTAGGAGAACGATGATAAAAGACAAAATGATCAGCTTCACCATGCATTGTCCCAAATTGTTGTACAACAGTCCGAAAATGACCAAACCAAGCAAGAAGGGACTGTTTAAGCACATATAGAGACTTGCGAAGTCGACAAACCATGATAGATGACTTCCCCTGAGCAACAAACTCACAAGGTTGCTCCATGTAAACTTCCTCATCAAGCTCACCATGAAGGAAAACATTTTTAATACCTAGTTGAAATAGGGGCAAGTGATGAATGATAGTCATCGAGAAGAGAAGTCTAACAGAAGCCATTTTGGCAACCAGAGAGATTGATGACAACCTTTGTCTTGAATTGAGCTTTCTTGATTTCCATCAAAGATGGTGTCAGTGTAGTCTTGGCCATAGACTTGTGTATAACCTTTCGCTACCAAACAAGCTTTATATCGACCAATGGTGTCGTTAGGGCCAACTTTAAGGGTGTATAGCTAATGACACCCAATAGTGGTCTTGCTAGCAGGAAGAAGGACTAACTCCCAAGTTCCACTGCTCTGGAGAGCACACGTCTCATCAATTATTGCCTGTCTCCACTCTAGATGTGATAATACCTCACCTAGGGAATTGGGAATAGGAACAAAAGACAAGGAAGACAAATAAGTGTAGTGTGTAGGGGAAAAACGATGGTAACTGAGGTTAGTATAATGTGGGGAGTGGTTATGGATAGAATGTATACCTTTACAAAGAGCAATAGGCCATCTAAGGTTAGTGGGCTAGTTCGCAGCTGGTGCAAGATATGGCACCGAGGAACAGTCAGGCATAGGCTCTATTGTGTCATTAGTTGTCATATGAGAAGTCGATAAAGACATGTTTGACAGTCGTGGGCAGTGCTGATACGCCTAAAGAGGTTGTGGAGGTGTCAAAGGATCAACCTGGGTTGTAGTAGAGTCATTTGGTGGTGCAAGAGGAAGAGGAACAAGTGTACTAGATGGAACAGGACACCATATATCAAGATTAGAGTTGACATACTCAAAGTATGGGACAAATTCAAAGGAGACGTCAACAAAGACAATACCTTTTAAGATTAGGAGAAAAACAATGGTAGCCTTTTTGTGAACGGTGATAACCTAAGAAGACATATTTGAAGGAGCAAGGTGAGAGCTTGTCACGACCAAGAGTTAAATTGTGAGCAAAGCAAGTAGAACCAAAGACTTGTGGAAGATTGTAAAGAGGGGACTTTAGGAGGAGGATAGAGTGAGGAACCTGGCCATTGGGGACAAATGATGACATGCGATTAATTAGGTAACATGGCGTGAGGACAACATCACCTCAAAAATGACGAGGAACATGACCATGAAGGAGAAGGGTTCGACTAGTCTTAATGATGTGCTTGTTCTTCCATTCAACCACCCTATTTTTTTGAGAAGTATAAGGGCAAGATATTTAATGTAGGATTCCTTTGGAGGCTATGAACTGTTGAAATTGGTGAAACAAATATTCATGCACATTGTCATTGCGAAGAGAGCAAAGAGATATCAAATTGCGTTTTTCTTTCATTATAAAAAGTCTCAAATAGAAAATAACTCAAATTGATTTTTCATTAACCAGACCCATGTACAAAGAGAAAAGTCATAAAAAAAAGTAACAAAATATTTAAAACCAAACAAGGTAACAGTTCGAGAGGGACCCCAAATATCAAAGTGAACTAAAAAAATGGCGACGTAGCTCTCTTATTGACTCAATCAGGGAATGATTGACGGATGTGTTTTCCTAACTGATATGACTCTGTAAACTTGACAAATTTTGTAGGCTGGTACCATCTGTAGCTTGATCAACCCAGGATGACCTAGTTGAGCATGAATAACCATTGGAGAGATAACTTATGCTCATATAGGAGGCGATGCAAAGAGATAGTAGAGACCATACAACTCATATCCGATGCCAATCGTTTGTCCTGAGGTCTGTTCCTACAAGGTCACAAAATTTTTAGTAAAGGTGAGAATAAGGTTATGGGATTGGGTGAGGCAGATAACAAATAGTAAATTAAAAGGATAGTTGGGTATATAAATAACAAAAAGAACAATAAGGGATGAGAGTGGATGTATAGTGCCAATGCCTAAGGTTTGTGTCTGAGAACCATTGGCAGAGGTAATGGAAGGAAATTGACCATGTGTAGAAAGTTTAGAGAAAAGAGAGCGATTACCAAATATATGGTTTGATGCACTAGAGTCAAGAACCCAAGGACCTAGGGAAAGAGATTGAGAAATGCAAGAAAAAGGTTTACTAGTGTGTGCTACCAAAGCAGTAACGTTTAGGTTAGGGCGACTTTCATACCAACAAAGAAAGGTCTCATAGGCAATTGAAGTCATATGTGGCTGATCAATAGGCAAAGAGGTGGTCATAGGAGGATTAGTAGAGAATGTCTATGCTACATTGGTCGGGCTATGCGTTTTTCCATGTAACTTTCAACAACAATCAATGGTATGACCATTCTAATGACAATGATCACACTTATAGCGATTTTTGGATCCAGAAGATTTAGTGCGAGAGCCCCCCAGAATTATTGTGCTAAGATGCCAATGTTGATGTTTTGCATATGGAAGGAGCAGGGGTCTTTATGGGGTCTTAGGTTGAATCTAAAGAAACATGAAGGAAGTAGATGTCATCGTTAAGGCCACAGGTGAACCAAGGATCTAATCACAAGTAGCAGAATATTCCAGTGGCAAATCATATAAAGCAATGGTTATAAAAAAGGTGCTGCAATTCTCTAACACCTTAGCCTTGGCAGGAGTAGAAGCAGTAGGAGGAAGAAGTTCATTAAATTCATAAAGGTTGCATGGACATGGCCAAGATAGGCAGGCATATGACTATCAAATTGTTGGAGAGAAAGGAGAGTCATCAAGTCTTCACAAACACTACACAATTGTTGAGTATCATTTGTGTAAAGTGACCGTGTCTCATTGCTAATCAATTCACATGTCTCATGGGGTGAAAAATTGGTTTGAGGGAGATGTGAATAATAGATTTGATAATGCTACACAATTGAGCATCAATTTTTTGCCATTGTTCATGCTCATTTGCAGGTATGGAATCAACAGTCCTAGTGAGACAGGATTTGTGACCCAACCCACTAAGGCCTAAACTTATCTCGAATGTCCAAGTGGAGTGATTTGACCCATCCATCTTTTCAATAGTCAATGGAAGTGTAGAATATGGCTGAAAAATCTAGAGGAGGGGTGAATAGATTTATCCCCTTTCTTAATGTAAAATAACTTTTAAGGATTTAAAACTTTTAATACAATGAAAGATTTTTCCAAATTATGATTATTTATCCCTTTCTCAGAAAAACAAAAAATGATATTACTAAATTTTTTGATTAATGAATCAAAACCAGTTTAAGAGAGATAGAAAGATGAACACATAGGTTTATACTGGTTTAGCCAAATCCCAAACCTACATCTAATGTTAGTTTGACAACCCTAGTCAAATCCTTCTTGCGTTATAGAAATCTGTAATACAAACACTATGCACACATAATTTCTATATATAATTTTCTTGAAACCTACAACAAAATTAACAAGAAACACCCCACTTCTTATTTTTCAATCTTAGAATTCTTCTAAGATCTAAACAATCTAAAAAGCAAGTTTGATGGATTAGAACGCACTTTAGAAGTGCAGATTATTTAAGTTGAATTTTGATCTTACACACTTGGATAGTTCTTGACTCTTTTCTTTGATCTCTTTCTTTGAAAATAGAAAGAAAACTTCTGCGTTTGAAAGTAACCTTTGACCTGAAAGAGTTCTTGTGTATTTGAAAATTGAATTTTCATTCTTATGTTTTAGTTTGAGAGAAAAACCTTTTTATAAAGAGTTTTCTGATTTCAAAATTGATTTAACAGATTACATAATTTAGTTATGAATTTTGAACTGTGTAATTGATAGCGTAATTGATTAAATTGATCTTTTTCTCTCAATAAAATATGAAGATTGATAATGTAATTGATTACTCTTATGATGTAATCAGTTACATTAAAGCAATTTGAAATAAAGTTTTTCTAGACAGCATGTAATCAATTAAATTGAATTGTAATCGATTACATAAACTCGAATTTTTTAGTCCAAATTCTTTTAACTCTTTGTAATAGATTGCGTACTCATATAATCAATTAAAACAATTAAAAGGCTTTATCAAATTTGTAATTAATAGAATTTTGAATCATGTAAGAGTTATATGCAAACACAAGCTTATTTTACTAAACAAACAATACAATGTCACATCTTTTCATGGTTGACAAAATGAAATAACCAAAATTTGAATCTTCAAGTTTTTATCTTCAACAATCTCCCCCTTTGTGGTTTTAGAATGCCAAACCATTTAGTCTTTGATCAAAGCTTCATTTAGCTTTGATAGAGCATTTGCATTTGTATTGAGGTTGTGTGCTGATCTTGTTACACTTTAAAAAAAAACAATACAAAAAGCTTGAATGCTTTGATTAGTAAACATGAATATAATATCTATGTTATTTATCATATTGAAAACTGATAATACAGAATATTTCCAATTTTATTTCTTAATCTTCTTTTTTCCAAGTTCAATTTTCCCCTTTTTATATGTGATAGTCCCCCTTTTTCTATATACTACCCCTTTCGACATTATAAAGCCAAAAAGAAATAAAATAGAGAAAATAATAGAGATGACAAGTTTCAAATTTTCAAACCACATCTGAGATAACAGCAAATACAAACACAGATAACAGAGTTTGCAAATATTACAGACCAAGAAAAAACAAAGCCAGATACTTTTAGAAAAGTCAAAACAACAAAAGCTGAATATGCATAGATCAATCTTCATCATCTGCAAATGGGATGTTCATAGCATCAAGCCTTGCAGAGATGTTCTTCAAGCATTGTGTGAGCTCCCTGTGATCTTCCCTTTGGACTTAAGCAATGTCTTACATTTTGGCTAATATCATTTGCTCTAAGGGAGATAGAGGCTTTGCTTCAAGTTCTTTAGCAGCTTTAGCTTCTGCTTGTTGATCACTTTGAGTCAGAAAGGTTGCCAGAAAGTTGCTGACGATGGCGGCAGCGGCCGAAGAACTCATCAGAAAACAGGAATATGGCCGTCAAAGATGGACCAACACAGAGGGAAGTGAACTGGAGAAGAAACACGACTCACAAGAAAAATATAAACAATAATCTTTGAGGATAGTGCGTCCACCAGGCAGGCACGGTGTTCAACAGACTCAAGATACTAAGTTGAAGATAAAGAAGATAGAGAAATACATTGACTGAAAACTGTGTCTAAATACACCACGTATGAGTTTATTTATATAGACTTGAGGAAATAATCACAATTATTTAGAGGATATATGGTTTTCTCTAAATTAAAGATAATGTATCAATATACTATATTTATTACAATCATGATATGAATTATTTCCTGATATTCTACAGATAAAATTATTTTAATCTATTGATTGATATATCAAATTTATAGGTTGGTTTAGCTTGTCAAAATGTTACATTTGGCATGTTTATTATGTGTCAGGCTTATGATTTGTTTATTTGGGTATACTTTCTTATGTATTTGTGTCAATTAATTAGCAAGAGCTTGATTTTCTACTTTATTACTACAACAGCAATATTTGTAGGTTGAGTGTAGCTGTTGTCATTACAAATAATCAACATGTTAATATGATATCAAATTGTTCTTGATATGTGATTCCTGGCCTAGTTTAGAGATGAGTATGGCTTTCTTGAAATTTAGACTTTCCTTTAACCAGTAGTGTTGGAGTAAATTATCAAATATCTTTTCTACTTGTGACTATCATTTTTGCTATATGTAATGTTACACCTCTGACAAATTATTTGAAAACATTTCAGCAGTGCCCTCTTGAGGAAGCGACAATTTTTCCATTCTCACAAGGCTCAGGTGAACCATAGCCTCTATTTTTATATTTTTTTCTTTTTATTTTTTACTTTTATGTTATTTTTACTGTTTCTTGTGCTGTTAATTGCTGCAAAATATTGGTTTAGTTTAGAAGTGGGAGTTTATGATCTGACACTTCTTAGTTTGACACCTGAAATGTTTTGAAATCAGTTGTTTCTTTTAATGAATTGATAAAGTGCATTCACGATCCTAATTAATATTTTAAAAGGTGGGCTCCTCATACCTATACACCCCCATTTACTCTTGGCCTAGTCTCAAGTAACACCTTTGTAAATCTCCCCCTCTAAATTCAACAGCTGCTTGTACCTTTAGAGGGTGAAGAAAGTAGGAGTTTACTCTTCCATTATGCTGTTTTAATTGTTTTAGTTTAGTATCCTACCCAAACTTGTGTTTTAAAACAATACCCATATTCAGACCTATACATGCAGGGGTAGCAATTAAGTTCCATCCCTGTACCATATATCCAGACCTAAACTCATTACCTGCACTTGTAGATGAAGATGGTCCTTGAAGAACAATCAATAATTGCTCCTTTAAGATGATGGCTGTGAAGGAGACTTTGGGTTTCAATTTTGAGATGAGAGAATAAACATTTAGATACAATTTGAGTTGAGTGTACATTATGATGGTTATAGGTGTAATTAGAGTTCCTTTATTTTAAATTTAATATATTTGATAATATACAGGTATCGGGTAGGGTGGGCATTAAAGTAACTAAAACCATATTCATTACGATAAATTTTTATGGGTAAATATCCATTCTCAAACTCATTTAAAGGATAGCTCCTTTCCCCATGCGGGTCTTTTTTATGAGTGTCCCTTGAATTTAGGTCCAATTGTCGTCCCTACTATCGGATCACCAAATTAATTAAATTCCAATTTCCCATGGTTGACCAAGAGAACTGGGTGAGCCTTGAATGCAAAAGCTAAGAGGGTCATGATTACTATAAGCAAATTGATGGGTTCCACCAAGAAACAAAGGATATTGGAGAAGATCACCTCATTCAATGCTGTTCCATTCGAGAAACCAGGTTCACAAATTCACATGGAGAAAAGGAGAAAGGTCAGAAAACAAAATTCTGCAGTTGCATCAGCATCCATGTTGGAGAAGTTGGTTGATCCCCAAAATGATTCTGATATATATGAGACCCTTCCCAAGATGGAGAAACCAGGTTCACAAAGTCACATGGAGAGAAGGAGAAAGGTTAGCAAACTGAATCCTGCAGTTGCAACGACATCCATGTTGAAGTTGGTCGATCCCCAAAATGATTCTGATATTTATGAGCACCTTCCCAAGAGGGAGAAACTGGGTTCACAAATTCACATGGAGAGAAAGAGAAAGGTCAGAAAACTAAATCCTGCGGTTGCAGCAGCATCGATGTCGAAGAGGTTGGTCAAACCCCAAAATGATTCTGATATTCATGAGCAGCTTCCCAAGACAGAGAAATCGGGTTCCCAAATTCACATGGAGAGAAGGAGAAAGGTTAGAAAACTAAATCCTGCGGTTGCAATGATATCCATGTCGGAGAAGTTGGTCCATCCCCAAAATGATTCTGATATTAATGTGCACCTTCCCAAGATGGAGGTATTGCAATTAGATTGCACTAGGGTTTAATTTCAAGCTGGGTCTCTCCATCGAAACTTAGTGGTTGTTGTTTTGCAAATAACATCTTTAGTATATGTTTTGTGGCTGAGTTCGTAGTTGTATTGGTTCCAGTAAAAGACTTGCCTGATAGTGTTCAGAGGATTGTGAATGCAACGAGAATTTTTCTGGTGAATTGATTTATGGTGGTTGCTGTCTTGTTGAAGAATGATTGATAGATTTTTAACATATCATAAATAGATTAATAGGTTGACTCATCCATTATATTCAAATTCAAAATACATCCAAAGCATCCATTTTACAGCTTTCTTAGATGATACTAAAATAATAAGACAACTTCTCTTGATCAAATCCCATGTTTTACTTTTATTGGATAATATCAGAAAGAGGAGTGAAAAACATCTGGGAGGAGGATATGAATTCTCTAAAATAGAAAATTAGAATGAAAACAGGAAGTCAAGTTGGCTTAGATATGTAGCAAAATTCTCATATTTCTTTCCATAACAGTAAAAAAATTCCCATAAAGTGTTTCATTCACTTAGCACCAGTTGGGGCAGTAGATGTGATTTCAGATTTCAAGTTCTTAAAGTTTGGTTGGCTTTGTTTAATTTCCTAAAACACATCTTCACTTGACATTATCCATTAAAATAATAAAATTGAAGGTTTTCATTTCTTCTGAATGGAGCAGCTTAAATTTCGGTAGTGGTTGAATTTGTGAAATATAGAAAACTATCATAAATTGGGTACTAGATTTTGTCTGATAAAAGTGATTTTTGTTCTGATATTATTAAAACATAACAATAATGTTTTTGTGCAGTGAAGTTATGAGCTCTATTGAATTATCTGTATTGATAATTATACATATTTGCTTTGTGTATTAAAATCACTACTGTTAGCTTGTTGTTGTATGTGTTGGCTGCAATTGTTGGAAAGTCTCAATTGCGGTCACCCCTAGCTTCCCTTAATTGTGACCTCTTCGGGGGGCTTCCTTAATTGCAGCCTAGAAGGGGTCTGTTTAGGCTCACATCACCCATAGATATGGCCTAAGCAGCAGTGTTTACAAGGCTTGGGCAGTCTTTACCTTAGAAACTGGGTTTTGGTGGCCTGAAGACTGAACAACATTTTCTGCTGTTATTTTCTTGTTTCTTAACAAAGTTGTTTTTCCATCATTATTCAATTCATTGTATTTAATTTTTATTTTTATTGCCATCATATGCCAAATAGATCTGTTATTCATTTTTCTTTCCCTTTGCTTAAAGCCAATGGCAATTGAACAAGTTTTATCAGATAAAGATAGCGAAGATGAAGTTGATGATGATGTTGCTGATTTTGAAGATCGAAGGGTATGCTAGATTATGTTGAATTTGTGTTTTATTTTTTAAAATTTCTATTTGTAACTCTTGCTGAACAACAAAATTCTTGTTGAGCTTTCTATCAAGTATTCACCACAAGGAGCTCAAGCTGTATGACTCTGGTTTGATACCATTTTTAGTACAATATTGGTTTGAGAAGAGGTAAAGGGAAATAACAATAGGTGTGAGATACAGAACCCTATATTTACTAGTTATTTAAAATCATTGTAATACACTAGCTGATCTTTACATACCCTTTACTTTGGATGCATATAATTAAGTAATTACTAACCCATAAGAGTTTCCTAATTACGTACCACCACACTATTTCTTAGCAAAAATTGCCATATGGAATCATTTACTCCATGTACAGTTTTATAGCACGTTGTAACCAAGTTTTAGACCTTATATGGACGACAGCTTATCATTTGTTACATTTTTCAATCCTGAAAAATAAACTTGATTCATTGCATAGGATTTCAACATAGGCTTGTGCTGCATGACCTTGGATTATGAAATATCTGTTGCAGCTTTTACTATTGCTTGTGAACAATCATTGACCGGCATTGATACCTTGCAGATGCTTGAAAATTTTGTTGATGTGAGCAAGGATGAAAAGAATTTCATGCATATGTGGAACTCATTTGTTCGGAAGCATCGGTGAATCCTTTCTGCTCAAATAATTTTATTTGCTGCATCTTTGTTGATTTCCACATTAATAAAAGTTATATTTTTTATGCTGAATATACCTTTGAGCTTAAGCTGATATGCTAAATGCATTTCAATTTGTTTCAACTATTTTCTTCTTATGGCAGTGTGATTGCGGATGGTCACATTTCATGGGCATGTGAGGCTTTCTCAAAATTGCATGCACCTGAGTTTGTTCAATCTCGCTCCCTGGCTGGGTAACTAGCTTCTCTCGTGTTTCTGTTCACGTTTTAAAGTTATACCTGCGGTTTTGCTCTTATCTTGTGTTGATTTTTTTTAATTAAGCAACACAAGTTTTTAACTTAGCTGATATTCAGTCTTTTATAGCTAACAAAACAAGTAGTAATGATTGTACTGCATATATCAACAATGGATGCATGCATTTTCAAAATTCTGGACTATCTGGAGGAATGACCAGCTTTTGATAACTTTGATGATGTTGAAATTTCCTAGCCTAGTCTTTTAGAAAACAAGATTTCCATGGACTGGGTGAAGAAAAAGGAGGGGAAGAGACTAACTTTGTTGTTGTCTCTCATAAGTGTTGATGGTGGTTAATTAGATTATTGAAGTTTGTTTTGGAGTATACCGCTACCAATTCAAGATTGTTGGAATTTAGCATGTGCTATTAGCTGTAATGTTGAACATTTGTTATTTTGTCGGTGTTAATTTCCATTGAGTGTTAATAATTTGATATAATGTTGTATCTGAAGTTTATTGTACAGTAGTATCAAGCATTTTTTTGTTACTTCATATAAGATACTAAAACGTCATGCACATTCTATTTATTTATGTATGTATAATTGTATATAAATGAGAATAATTATAAAATTCGTTATTTTGGCAGGTGTTGGAGAATATTTATGGTCAAATTATACAACCATGGTCTTCTAGATGCTCGGACCATGAATGACTGTAATATTATTCTTGAGCAATACCATAAGCAGAATTCATCAGATCCCAAAAGCTAAAGAAAACTCATTTTTACCCCCTTCTTAATTGAAGAAATTGATGCCAAATAGTAAGACTTTTTTGTTTTTGTTTTCTCCCTTCACAAGGTACAAATTGCTGTCAATGTCTTGCGGGGTTTCAATTTTACATTTTCCTATTATGGGGTCTGTTATGTTCGTTACCATAATTTTGTTGAGGGATAAAATTTTCTTCCCTCGGCCTTTCAACTGAGGAAATTTTTAAGAAACTATTTTGCATTGACATGATTATTCCTATGTTCTGCTTTCCCTATTGCTTTATTGATTCCAAAATTATGTTCATAACGTGGTCTCACTATCTGATATTTATCAAAATCTATAATTTCCAAAATTTCTGAAATCTATTTTAAATGTAAAATACATAAATTTATTTTTAAATTTTTGATGGATTTAATAAGAATTCCATGAACAACTTACAGCAACTTTATCGTGAGTTCCACAAGACACTTATTCAGTTAAGTACTGGTTCTATAACATACCATCGTTAGAGAGGTTTGAGTGGGCATTCAAATTAAGAGACTATTTTGTGGACGCCTAAATTACTTTCAATGATAAATTTGTATCGGAATGTGTTTTTCATTTGAATGTGTAAAATTGTTTTTTCCAACATCAGATCAAACACGAGCATAGTCTTCGAGAAAGAATAACGTTTTGTCCATCTTCTCGTAGCGGTTCTTTTTTTGATGATGGATGAAATAGTTTAGTAATGGATTGATGATGCTTCCAGTAGTGATTAAAAGATAATTACTATTAAAGCTTGATTTTCTTTTTACCTTTATTAGCGTGTCTTTTTAGAATTGTCAATGTAAATGTATAAATAACGAAGATGAAAATAATTTTTAAATTATTCTTAAAGTAATTTGACTTATTATATATATATATATATATATTAAAATTATGATTATAAAAATTTATGTTTACTAATTTTAATATTGTTTTTATTACGTAGTAGGATCTTTATTTAGAAATTCACACTTAAAATGCATCACAGTTTAATAAATAATAAAGAAAAAGATAAAGAATAACTCTTTTTATCATTATTAGTTTTTTTTTTATATATAAATAATAAAGAAAAAGAATAACTCTTTTAAAATTATTTTTGAAGTAATTTGATTTATTTTTTTTTCTTTATATTAAAATTATGTTAATAGGAATTTATATTTACTAATTTTAGTGTTGTTCTTATTGCGTAGTAGGATCTTTATTTAAAAATTCACGCTTAAAATACTTCACAGTTTTATAAAATATCCTTTTGAACTTTATTTAGGGATTTATTCTTAGACTGCAACATTGGATTATCATAAACTATCATTTTGATTTTTAATTTCGAACCTATACTTAATTCGTAACATAGTATTATAAAATATCAATTTGAATTTTAATTACAAAATTTATACATTAAATAAAAATGTCGTTTTGTACATTACATAGGAGTATAACATAAGAATATAGAATATTCTTTTGAACTACATAAGCAAATTATGGATATTTATAATTATATGATGACTAAGGGTAATAAATATTTAATAATTTTGCTGTGTAATTCAAATATACATATGATATATATATCTTAGTATATGACATAATAATTAAAACAGAATTTTATACTAAGGTAGCAATCTTAGGGAAAATCATGTTTTTATTGTAATTAGAAAGGAAAAAATATCTCTTTCTATTAGTTAAGTAGTCTCTTAAACAAAATATATGAATAAATAGACTTAAGTATACTTTTGGTTCCTCAATTATTATAATCATGCAATTTTAGTCCCTTGAGTTTTAATTATGTTAATTGAGTTCATCAAGTATTATAAATGTACAGTTTTAATCTCTTGAAATTCAATTATACAATTTTAGTTATTGAAATTTTATAATTATGAAATTTAAATTAATTTTTTGGGACTAAAATTACACGAATGTGATATTTAGAAGATTGAAATTGAAAAATTATGATATTTATTGGACTAAAATCTCACGTATTATTTGGGGAAATAAAATCGTACAATTGAAATATGAGGGATTAAAATTGTACATTTGTGATACTTGAGGGACTCAGTTGACACAATTGAAACCTAATGGACTAAAAACACATAATTAGGATACTTAAGGGATCAAAAGTGCTATTTGGCCTAATAAATATTTATTTATTATACCATGCTTAGAAAATAACTTTTGGAAATACCTATATATACTAGAGGGACACATGATTTTAAATTAAAAGCCAAGAATTACAAACTTATATTAAGCATTCATATAGTTCACATTAGTTCTTGAAGATTCTAAAGGATTAGAAAACACACTAGAAGGGAGGTTGAATAATGTGTGTGATTTTCTTAATCTTTTTGCAAACCCTTTTAGAAAAATATGTTTAGTGAACAATGAAAAACGTTTTACAAACAAACATATAAAAGTGTGAGGGATAAACTCAACACAAAAATCATTTTTATACTGGTTTGCTCTAACTCTTAAGCTACGCTCAGTTCTTTCTAGACGCGAGGAGCTCCACTAAATAAAAACTTATTTACACACAAGTAATGAATCTGCCACTTCCTTCGACTTTCTAACCCAAATATTCTTTAATGTCACTTTTGGCTACAATATTTAATCACCTAATTAAGTAAACTAAAGTATTATTTTACACTAAGGCACTCTTGGTTTTCTCAAATATATACAAGATATGAATAACTCATGTGAGAATATGAAAGCTTTAGTGCAAGATACAACTTAATAGAGTTAAGGGTATGAAATGATTCCAAACAATATCTCAAGAAGAGATATACAATATTCGAACATATAAGAACTTATAGTCATGTTCGTAAAGACCTTTGTATGGGCCGTATGTGTGTAACTTCTCTAAATCTTTATATATTGGAATATATAGAGTCTTGAGAAGAGATGTTCTTGTGACACAACGTTCCTCTTTCTTTTTTGCATTCTGATGTGCATTGAATGAATAACTTTATTTTATGTTTTTGTTTTATAAATGTTCAACTTCTGTCAAAAGAGAAAAAAAATAGTCTTCTATCTTTTTCTCTTTTTGTTTTTTGAGCTTAGGCAAATCAATTGCACTTCTGAGCATTCCTACTTTAGTATTTTCTTTGATGACAAATCTCAAAGCTCAATGGTCCTTTGATTTAGAAGTATGTTTATTTTCATCATGTATGCTACTTTTTATTAAATGCTCATTTGAGTTTAAACATTAGAATAACAACAAGGATAAAAACATAAATAAATTGTTATATTAGCTATATTAGGCATTTGAATGTATAAGCTAGTCAAACATAATAAATGTGTAAATAAAAAATAAGTCTGATGTTTCTTTAGGACGTATGTCAACTTAAGACGCATTTTCAAATTATACATCTTGGACATATAGTTTTATAAAAGCTTTTTAGATATACATTTTATGAAAATGTTTAGTAGAAGTATCCAACGTTTTTAGCGCTTTAGACACTTACCTTATTTTGTGTTTGAACTATCCGTATAAATTAAGAGATACTACTTTTTCATAGCTTTAAGACATATTCCTATCATCATACTCATCAAATCATTAATACTTATCAAATTATATATTCATTTTTTATAATCAAAACCATAATTTTTTTAGGGACTAGAAGTTCATATATATATTTGGTTTTAACAATCTCCCCATTTTTTATGATGACAAACCATACTATAATTTGACTTTATAAGTAATAAAATCAAAGCAAGAGAAGACGTGCTATGATATTAAACTCCCCTAGAGTCTAATATGTGTCAAAGCAAAACAAAAGAACATATCAAAACTTAAAAAACTATATCAATGTTAAACAAGGCAAAACACATGTATATAAAACATCCTCATCTCATTTACTGATCTTTTGATTTTAGATGAGACTCCCCTTGAGTCTAATACTAAAAAACTACTTTTATTTTCTTCCTCTTTTGGCATTATCAAAATGGAGTCAAAAGGAAAGTAAACCATCATTGTTATCAGTAAGGTGATTAGGGTTATGAGGAGGTCGTTGTTCCTATTGTTGTACTCGAGGGACCAGTTGTTGTAGTAAAGCAAGAATGAGAGCCAATGACGTATTAATCTTTATATCAAATGCAAAATCAATATTCTTGACTTGCTTATTTAGCATGTCAACAAACTTTGCATTAAGCTTCTCCATGTGAGCTTCAATATTCTTATCTATAATGTGTTCTATTTGTGTAACTAATAATGAATATGATGGAATCGAGGAAGTTAGAGTTAATGTATGATATGTAGCAATCATTGTAGTTTCAACCATGTTTGGAGGAGGAGGAGGTATACTTGAAGGATCTTCAACATGTTCGTGAAAACTAATTGGTGTTCGTGAATAAATAAGAGACGTATGTTTAGGTGAAAACCTTTCTTCAACTATTTCAAATATCTCATTGACCAATGTGTTCTTGATGGCATATAGAATAATAGTCTATGGACCACGTAGAGATTTGTCCTCGTTTACTAGGAATCCACAAACTATATGATTGAAGTGATCAATGCAACTTGATTGCACTGCCCATGAGCTTTCTAGAGTAGTTGGAATCTCTTATTTTTACTTTGAAGACAATATAGAAGAAGACATGTTTGATGGATTCATAAAGATGTTGTTGCTAGAACATATGCTCATTGTCTTTAGTAAACTCACTTATGATTCGTTTGTGCATGTATGCCTATTGAAAGTGAGTGATGAACTACTCTAATCCAACTTTACTCCTTGTAGACATTTCTACTCCACCTGGTTTCTCACCCTTTATCCTATTTAGGTTGATAATAAAAAATTTGGGATAAACTGTATCATGATAGATTTTTACATCAGTTGACTCAAAAATGTGCAAACTTAGTGGATAGGCAACGACTTGATCAAACACCAAAGGTTGAGCTTTCATGTGGTCTATCATCTTAATGTCAAGAATAAATGGAAAGAATCTAATTGTCTTAGGGTGGAGTGGACGAAGTTTCAAACACTTGTCCTTCTTGCAGCCTTCTACTACTTGGTAAGTTCTCTTTGAAGGAAAACATCAATTTCTTCATTAGCAAGTTGCTTTCTTTTTACATCTTCCTCTAGAATCAGGGGGAAGGATGTTGAATGACTCTAGGGTGCTCCTTGTATATGGGTGCATGTACAACCTAAATCAATAATAACTCTTTCAAGAAAAGTAAAGTATGCTTTAGAAGGCTTGAAATCATAATAGACAAAAGTTTCTCACTCAAGAATAGGGGATTCTTCAACTTTATATGAAGGAAGGTATATTAAAGGATGTCCTAAGTCTTCGTATTACAACAAAAATTGGACATTCGCTTTGACAAAAAGAAAAGGATATTGGTTCTTTACATCATCCCATCTCTCTACTTATCCACTAAAAATAAAAGTAAGAGATTGATACCAATTGTAGATTTATTGTTTGTGATGGTTATAGGCTTAACTATATAAAGATTAGCTTAAGAAGGCAAATGACCAAGACTTGGTGTGGGTGAGGCTTGAAAGCTTGGTTCACTAGGTAGCAAAAGGTTTGGTAAAGGTTTGACCTTTCAAATTGGTATAAGAAAAATTATACCAATTTGGAAGGTCAAATTCATGACATCCAATGAGAATGACTTTACTATCTTTGTTTATGATGACATTCTTATCTTCATCTATCACTAATTTTCAAATTGGTACAAAGGTGAAGTTATGGTGAAAGAATTTCTTCTATTAAACACCAATAGAGATTGGTGTTGGTTAGGATATGTTTGAGTTTATGTTTGTGGTGGTGATGATGGTTCTGTTTGAGTTGTTATTTGTAGTGGTGTTGGTGGTTATGTTTGGATTGGTTGTCTAAAGTAAATTTTTTGTCTAGGTTGGGTTGACTGTTTGGGGGAAACCTACAAAGGTTGAACCAAATCATCTAGAGTTACATTAGAGGATTAGGACTTATCAATAGTGTGCTTGATATGTCTTGTCTTCAAAACATGTCTTATAAGTGTTTAGTCTTCATTAGTAGCCTCAGAGTTTGATTTGTCTTGTAGTACCATCTTTATTTTCATTAGCTTAGATGTTTGCTGAGATGCATTTGTCCTAACATATTTAGACATCTATGTATCATTTGCAAGACTAGACGCAAGTTGTTTAGTCTTTTGAGATGACCTAGTCCTTGGGTGAGTAGTCCTACCCTGATCAACCTTTTCCAACTATTCTAAGTCAAAGAAGTCAAAGACTTCTTCCTCTACCACTCATGGCTTTGGAATCATCCTCGCTTGATTTTTTGTCTGTTAGCATGGCTCTTCCACGCAGTCTTCAGATGTGTCCTTCAAGTTTAGCCTTAAACTCATTTGTCCAAGGTTGGACTTTCCAAAAGGTATATGCTTGACTTTTCAGCCTTTATTGAGAAAGGTTTCTAATTGCTTAAAAGGAAGAGAGTAAAAAATATTGTAGACTTCATGATCCTAGAGAATCTTGTTTACCAAGGAAAAATAAGTAATGTTCTTACTCTCACCTCGACCTTTCACGTTCCTAGTGAGGTTCACATAGATTGTGCAAAGGAGACTGAAAGGAAATCCTTCCAACAAATTCAACAACATGAATCTATGGATAAGAGTGAGAGCATCTTGCCAACCTTGTGAATAGTGACCTTGTTTATTATTGTTGAAATACCTTCCCTTCTCAGTTGAGATTGAAGTAACTTAGCCTTTCTTGGTACTTGTCCCCCAAAAGTACCTTTTTGACAACATTGGATTCTTTGTAAGGTGCATCCCACCTAGACAAAATGCTTACACCAATTCTCTCACAACCAATAATAATTTTTATGGTGTTAAGGTCAATCAAGATCTTCCCTAGACATTTACCACAATAACCTCCTTCATGTTGAAGTAATTAAGGATACCACAACTAGTAATCGTCTCCTTGATGACCAAACCGGTTTTCTCAAGGAAGTCAATGTTGAC
This sequence comes from Pachyrhizus erosus, assembly GCA_026544285.1. Classification (NCBI taxonomy): domain Eukaryota; kingdom Viridiplantae; phylum Streptophyta; class Magnoliopsida; order Fabales; family Fabaceae; genus Pachyrhizus; species Pachyrhizus erosus. The sequence goes on along the minus strand of JAMLFT010000072.1, from coordinate 3,300 downwards.
TGAATACTCAATGTTGATGTCAATAGGAATGAAAGTGTGACTATCAAGAGAGTTCTCAATGTTGTGTTGAACAACCATTTTTGAGTTATTAAAGTTTCAATGAAGCAAAAGGGTTTAAAGATATAGGTTCTTTTGGAAAGCAAAGGTAACAAAATAGACATTGAGTTTTCAATGACTATTTATATAGTTAGGCTTAAGAATTGAATCGATTTTGGTTCAAATTTAAAAATGATAAAAGAGAAAAGACATGTATGTTTTGCAATAAATGTGTCATGATGAGGTGTATTTTAGGCGATTTTCTATGTGGTTGTTATGATGTGACTTAGCATAGTATAGAATTAAGTATCAAATCATTGTTAGTTAATGCCACAAGATGATTTATCTTATGCACAAAAATGCATGTGACTCCATAAGTTGGATGTCTTGCATGTTGATGCATGAGTAGGACACCAGTGTATTTAGAATGTTTGATCCATAAACACTTGTTACAAGGGCATACATATTAATCCATATTGATATTAATTTATTTACTCATTTCATTTCAAGTTTCTTTGTTAGAATGACTAATCTTTCTTTAGGAAGAGTTTTATAAAGATATTAATGAACTGAGTTTTAGTAGTTATAAACTATAAGTCCACCATCCCTTTTTAAACATGATCTCGAATAAAATGATGCTTAATTTCAATATGTATAACACCATAATGCATGATGGGGTTCTTATATAGATTTATAGCAATAGCATTATCACAAAAGATAGAAATTTTTCTTTCAAAAATATTATAGTCTTCCAACTGATGTTTGATCCACAAAAGTTGTGAGCAACAAGTTGCAACTAAGATGTACTATGCTTTTGTTGTAGAGAGAGCATTGTTCCTTGTCTTTTGGACATCTAGGAGATGAAGCTTTCATTATCAATGAAGTGACAACTTCTATTAGTATTTTTCCTTTCTATCATGTCTCCAACATAATCAATATCATAGTATCCTACTAATTTATTAATTACATTCCTTTTGAAACAAAGAACAAGATTAACAATTTCTATCAAATATCTGAATATGTATTTTACTGTTGTTAAATGTACCTCCCTTAGATCAAATTGAAATATGACACATAAGCATACATTGAACATGGTGTTAGGTTTGGATGTTGTGAGGTAGAGAAAAGATGCTAGCATTCCTCTATAGAGGATCTAATCTACTTTCTTAGATTCTTTCAACTATCCCAAGAACTAAAGTTGGAAGCATTGGTGACTTCATTTCTTTAGCATCATTCATCTTGAATTTTGTTAACAACTCCTTAACATACTTCATTTGATATATGTATATGTCTTGACTTGATTGTTTCGTCTAAAGTTCAAGGAAGAATTTAAGCTCCCCTATTATACTCATCTTGAACTCAACTTGCATCATCTCCAAAAATAATGTCATCAACATAAATTTGAGCAATAATAAAATTAGTTCTAAAGACTTTACGAAATAGATTTGTATTAACTTTTCCTCTTGAAAAACCATTTTCAACTAAAATAGGACTTAGTTTTTCATACTAAGCATGAGGTGTTTTCTTTAAGCCATATAAAGCTTTGTTAAGCTTAAAAATGTGTTGAGAAAAAAGTTACTATCAAACTTAGGGGGTTGTTTTACATAGATTTCTTCATTGATGACTCCATTTATAAACACATTTTTCACATCCATTTGATACAACTACATATTACTATGAGTTGCGAATGAGAGTAAGATATATATGATTTCTACATGTGCCACAAGTGTAAAAGTTTCACTATAATCTATATCTTGTTATGAATAACCTTTGGCTACAAGTTTAGACTTATTCCTCACATCTTTACCTATTTTGTCTAGCTTGTTTTTGAATACCCACTTGATTCCTATGATTGATTTGTCTTTAGGTAGCTCAACAAGCATCCAAACATCATTTTTCTAAAATTGATCTAGTTCCTCTTACATTGCCTTTATCCATCCTTCATCTTGTAGGGCATTATCCATAGTCTTTGGTTTTATCTCTGATATCAAGGTTGTGTGGGCTTGCTCCTTAAAAAATGAGCTAGTCTTAACTTTGTCTTGCACATTTCCAATGACTTGGTCATCTAAATAGTAATTTTTTATCTATTAGTTGCATGATGTTGGCTTTCTTTGCTCTTCTTGGATGACTAATGGATTAGTGGACATTTGACCTTCTAGTTTGGAGTTGGACATATGATTTGTCTAGCCTCATACTTGAAAAATCATCCTCTAACTATGATAATTTATTATCAAGCTTGTTGTCATTAAACTTCACTTGGATGACTTCTTCCACTATCAAAGTTCTAGAGTTGTATACTTTGTAAGCTTTGGATGTTTTAGAATATCCTAGTAATGTTCCTTCGTCACACTTACAATCAAACTTACCAAGATGGTCTGTAGTGTTTTGAATGAAACATTGGTATTTAAATAAGTGAAAGTAAGATATGTTGGGATTACGTCCCTTCCACAATTCATAAGGATTCTATTTTGCAAATAGCATGTATTATTCACTATTTCAGTCTAGAAGTGTTTAGGAGTTGAATTATCATTCAACATAGTCCTAACCAGAAGAACATTATCAATAGAAGTAGACAAGAACATATTTACCTTACCTATTCCTACTATCTTTCCATTTTTATTTCCTTCGAAAGTGATTTTTCCACCATTCCTTAACTTGAGACTTTGGAACATACAACTTTCTCCCATCATGTGTCGTGAGCACCTGTTGTCTAAGTACCATGGTGAGAATTTTCTTCCTGTTGTTACACAAATATAAAATTGGACTAACTTTTTATTTAGGTATCCACATGGACTTGGGTCCTTTCTTGTTAGGCTTGAAGGTTTTGAAAATACCTCTTTTACACAAGTGTCTCCATTTAGGTGTTGTATGTCCAGGTTTTCCATAATAATAACATGAGGACATATGCTTATTGTGGACATCTTACTTTTTCACATATCAAAGGCCAAATTTATCTAAGGAATGTCTTTAATATCTTAGAATCCCATATAGATTCTTTGATCTTTTTATGAACTTGGAGAAATTCTCCTTCAAGTCTTTGATGTAACATCCTATTTTTTTATATAAAATTTTAATTTTAAAATAAGAATTTTGTTCTCTTCCTTTTAAAATTTTAGTTTAAACTAAAATAAAATTTAGAAAATTATTTTTATGTGGAAAATATTATCTATTTAGTAGATAATATTTTCAAAAGAGAAAAAAAGAGAAAGAGAAAGATTTTTAGTTAGTTAAAATTAAATTAAATTAAAAATCAACTTAAGATAA
>JAMLFT010000071.1:0-62639 GCA_026544285.1 Pachyrhizus erosus | reverse complement strand
TATAAAAATATTTTTATTAAAATTAATTATAATGAGATAATTATGATTTATTAGTTTTATTTAAAAATAATTTAAAAAATATTAGTTTAAAACAAATTTAATGTTTTCAATTTAATTAATTAATTTTAATGAATTAGTTAATTAGATATCAGGAGTAATTAATTTATCCATTTATTTTATTTGTCAGAAGTAATCGAAGTTAGTTGAAAGTAAGAGCAATGTCATTGGCTATGGCATTCTGTTCAACGTCGTCGTTTCCGTGCCGTTTCGCGTTCCGCAATCCGAAGCTGCAACCTCACGTTTCAATGTCACTGTCTTCGAAGCTACCGTTGCATTTCTCCGGCAATGCCAGATTCAACCGCAACCATGTCCACCACAACCCAACCATGTTCGAAATTCGAGCCTCAAACTCTTCATCTTCATCGAGCAGTGGCACCAAACTCATCTTATTGAGTTCCACTATCACCGTCACCACAGCTGTTGCGAATCGCGTGCTTTACAAATTGGCCCTTGTTCCTATGAGAGATTACCCCTTTTTTCTCGCTCAGTTCATAACTTTTGGGTAAAGCCTCTTTGGTGCCTCTTGTAATTGCATTTATTTGCTGTTTTCATTCTTGGAGAATTGTTTGTTTCTTTATGTTTTGGGATTTTTTTAGTGCGTTGAATAATTGTGGTTTTGTGTAACGTAGGTATGTTGTTATATATTTCTCCATCTTGTATATACGATACCGGGCGAGAATTGTGACTGATGAGATGCTGGCAATTCCGAAAATGCGCTTTGTGGCCATTGGGTTTCTTGAAGCTTTGGGATTGGTTACAGGAATGTCTGCTGGAGGTACTCACTGTGATCTTGTTTTCTCTTTTCCTGTGTTTTAATTCTTAATAAAGTTTAATTTTATGCACCGTGAGTATAATGATTTTTACAACTTTTAATCAAGCAAAAATCATCTTAGGTCTGACTTTTAAAAATGATTTTTACAAGACTGATAAGTTTAGTATACATGACTAAAAATCATTTAGACTATCAGTGCACGGAAATGAAATTATTTCTAAAATGCAATACTTGTTTTTCTGTGATTACAAGCATTTATTAGTGTACTAAATGTTCCTTAATTAGTGTCCCTAGATCACACCTTGATAGGACCCAATCTTTTATTAAGTTGAAGGTGTACATTAGACATCTGATTACCATGGTAACATATCCCATTGCAGTTGTCTTAATTGTGTATCTAAATAAATAATATGTTAGGTTTTATAGTGTTAAATAACCAGCTGTTAGAAAAGTGTGAAATGAGAAAAACAATGTGAAGTTTGAAATGTATCTAGAGGAAAGAACAAAAGCAGAGGTTGCAATTTGTGTGATGTGTGCCTGGAAAGTTAGTTTCGATATTCTTCCAAGCTACAATGAATGAAAATCAAAGTCTTTCCATTCCACTCCATTTTCACTCTGCTCTCAATTTTCCGCCAAGCATACCCTATGCGTTTGCTTTTGGTGTTTCTGAACTGAATGTTGATTACCTTCTGCAGCCATACTGCCTGGACCAGTCATACCCATATTGAATCAGGTATCTTATATATTTTGAGCTGCCCTTGTCATCAAAGGATGAGAGAGGGTGACAAACAAAAATACAAGTTTGTCTTTATTTAAAATATCATGCATCTGTGAAGTTTACTTTATTTTCAGATTTGCATCTGCCATACATTTGGCAAGGTCTTATTTAAGAAAATCTGCTTTCATTTTACATGATATGGATGGCATGCTGTACAGTAAAGCTTGATATTTGAAAATTTGATTGAAATGCTGTGGCATTTATTGGGTTTAGTCAGTGGTCTCTGAGCAGCATGATGGTTTTTGTAATATATTCAGATTTAGGGACCGTACATTGATCAATAATATTAGCCTGCTAATTTATTGGCAACAACAATAAATTATGAAGTTTTGACTTTATCAACTTGTTGCATCATAGAAACAAAGACTATTTTTGCTTCTTACTACTCACCAAAGGTGTTCTAAAACTCATCATTCTCATTTTTTTTTTCAAAAATATTTTGATACTACTAGCATCATCCAATTACCTTTTTAAGGATAATGTAGTTCATGCTTGTTCACTGATTGAGTCTGCTGTCTCTCACTATGATAGCATCATACCTAAGCCATTTCCTTGTCATATTTGTAGTAGTATGTTGCAGTCACTCCTAAAGTATAGGAGGAGGTTTGTTAGTTAAAACATATTATGTTCTAAGGGCATGGCTGCATTTGTGGTTTATTCCAACCAAGAAGGAAGAAAATGACTGTATTGCTGTAAAATCTGTAGCTCCTTCTGTCATCCATCACTGATGACTATTCATAACTTATGCATTTTGCAGAAACTTTATTATTACTGATGTTATTAGCATAGGGTGAATTTAGTGACATGATCCCCATGATAGACTTGGTAGATACTACAAAGATTTGTATTTTTTATTTTTAATATTTTGCATTTCATACAACCTGTGTTGTCATTATCAATACTAGTCAAGCATCTCTAAATGGTGCCAATAAGTGCAATTGATTGGGAAAATTGCACTATTTTTGAAATTTAGGGTACTTAATGGCAAAAATTCTTGTGCAGGTCCAGGTAATTGAAACATGACATATTTTAATGGGATGACACTGACCACTGCTTATTATATGTATAATTATAGTAGTGTTTTTGTTGGCGAGTGTGCTAGTTATTTTAATGCATCATTATGTGTAATAGTATATTCTCAAAATACTGTTTATGAATTCTTTTCTTTGCAGACTTTTTTGGTTTGGCAGCTCATGTTTTCTACCCTTCTCTTGAGAAGAAGGTACTCAGTCAATCAATTAGTTGGTTGCTTACTTGTAGCTGTTGGTGTTGTGGTGGCTATTGCAAGGTAATTTGACTTTATAATATGGAGAAATTCAATAATGCCTATCAGTACTCTCCGTATCCAGTTTCTCATGTTGAGTTCATTAATTAGGTTGGATGCCTATGTGAATCAAGTATTCCCAAAAATTTGTAATGAATGAGCTTTGATAAATAAAAGATATTGACATGAAAATATCAGACTTAACTTCTAATCTCCATTCCCAATTCAAAAATGAGTGACCAATCATTGTATTTCCCTAAATATACATGTGATATCAGTTTGGTCCTCTGAAGCACTTTGGCATCACTTTAGCTGTGCAATCATAAAAAGTGACATTTGCAGTGTCCCTCAGTAAATGGACAGCAAGAACAACAGTGGTAGTGAACCTTACAATTTGGGGATCATATTGATGTCACTTTCTATTGTTGAAGGGCTATATCAATGTTAACTTTCTTTGGAGGACCAATTGATTTCTCGTGATCAGCTTATAATTACATAAATTACTCGTGATCAGCTTATAATTGTTATGGACTGTAAGGGATCTTACTCTGTACAATATCTCCATTGGTGTAACATATTGTAATTTTGTTCTCATTTTCTTCTTTGTCTGAGGAGGTACATTATTTTGGGAAAGTTACCATAAAAAAATTCATAGCAAAGTATATCCTTTTTGGGAATGGATAACCACTCATTGAATTGATTAACCACTGAAATGTTTCAGTATTCTTAAATTGGAAATATTTTTACCAAAGCTTCGTTGCTTCTAACCTTTCCAGTAATATTTGTTGCACATATAATTTTAAGTATGGAGTCATTAAAATGTTAAACAACCCAGATCACTACCTGCTTATAACAGGCTATAGAAGCTTGATCGCTGTAATGTTTGTCATACCTCTTTGTTGTGGTTGTTAGGGTACAAATAACGTGCAATCATTGCCTAGACTCTAGGTTGATAGGTATTTCCTCGTTCACTTTAAATGAAGCAGGCCCTGTCTGACAATTTGTTTAATTTATTTCCCATCATTGCAGTGGCTCTAATACAGGTCAGATGCTCTCTGAAGTTCAGTTCTTTTGGCCAGCATTGATGATAGTTTCATGTTCCTTTCAAGCTTGGGCTTCAGTAATCAAGGTTAGTCAATAACCAGATGCTAATTTTTAGTTAAACCTTGTTGGAGAACATTATAATCTGTATTTTCTTGTACGACAGGAGTATATTTTCATCGATTCTGCTACTCGATTAAAGGTATGCTTTCCTTTACTTTTTTCTGCGAGGGAGGGAGGATGTATTCATTCATGGGCATGGTTTAAAGTCCTTTACATGTTCACATGCAGCACAAGTCACTGGACATATTTGTGGTCAATTCTTTTGGATCTGGGTTTCAGGTACGGCTTGAAACATAAATTGCAATGAATTGAGTGTACCTAATCTGCAAATGGCATTTATAACCAGTATTTTATATGATTTTATCTTTTATATGATTTCAAAATGTATTACTTTTGTTTGTCCCCTAACAAATAGCAAATGGTAACTGTTAGAACTTAGAATACTTGGAGTATTTAGTCTTATGAATCTTATTGTTTTGGAGTATTATTAGGAGCTATACTTGTGCTGGTTTTACTACATGTGAACTTGCCCTAAAATGTTGGTATAAAATATGAATAAGAGTATCTGGTAAATATTTTATATTTCAATATCACACAAATTTTCAGAGTCCTGTTAGTTAAATATTCTTTTTCCTTCTTCATCCAAACCCTGTATTGGTTATGGTAAAAGAGCATGAAGGAAAGCTATCTAAAATTTGTCTTCCTAGAGAAGAATTATATTGCTAATTCTAGATATTTGAATTCACTATCTGAATTGTCGATCTTGCCACCAAAACATTGAATATCTTTCATACAAAAACGGTACCCGCTTCACTTCCCAATGTTGACAATGCCCCATGAGTCACATTAAAGCATAAGTTGCTACTGTTTGCTTCTATCTATGATGAAATAGACATGGATGAATAATTAAGTGAGCCTATTCATTTATTTTAAAGTTCTGAGGCTCTGCTTGCCTGCCTGCCTTCCTTCCAGCTTTTCATCTATTTTCTGTACATCAGGCATATGGATTTTGACTAAGGGTGTTTGTGGTTTGTATTAAATAAATCAGAAGAAAAGTCATTTGATTTCAACCGAAGTTTTATTGTTTTACCTTCAAATCGGTTTAGTTTAAAACTGAAACCCAAACTTATCCAACTTAATTAAAAGTGATTTGGATTGGATCAAGCTTTTGGTTTTTTTAGGAGGCAGTAAATAACTCAAAGAATACACAATAAATTTTAAAAGAACTAATTCGAAGTATAAAAAATCTCATATTATAAATCATAACATGTTATTGATCAGAATATATAAATTGTAATATCAGATTATAAATTGTTAAAACAATATTAAAAGTTCTAGATATGGTAATTTAATAATATAATGATCTATGTTTTGAATAAGAGCAAGTTTGGCTGCTGAAGGCATAACACTCCTTAACCCGGGCTTGGGACTAACTATGAAAAACATAGGTAGAGTTAATTTAATAATGTAATAAATAAACCTATATACATGCACAAGTTCAGTTTTTTTGGTTTGGATAAGATGGATTTTAAAATTCGAACAAAACATTGTTTCAATCCAATGGAAAAGTTAGTTTTCTTTTTTTTAGTTCAATGTTTACTGTTTGTGTTCCATTGGATTGGTTTATGTACATTTCTACTTGATCAAAACAGAGACTGGATCCTGCCAGCTTTTCTTAGTTGGTAGTGCATTTTTCTAAGCATTTGTGTGAGTGTGTTGGGAGAATTGGTGAATATAATTAGTGCTTTCATAAGCTGTTTTCAATTTATGACAATAAGCTTTCTAGAATAGCTCATGAAAACTGCTTATGTCTCATGAAAACATTTTAATCCCATTTCTTCTTTGATTATAAAAACAACTTACACGTGAATGTTTACATAATAAATACTTATTCATTAAGTCCACAATTAAGTTGTTTACTCAAACAAACCTTCAATTTCATTGGAGGTCTGCCAAGCACCTAGGTGGGGTTGGGAGGGGGGGACGGGGGAAGATATGTGCTACAAGTTTGTTGGCAAGACAATTTTGTTGCCATTTCAAGTTTATTTGATTATATTTTTTCTATGTTTATTACTTAAGTAATTATTGAAAGGTATATTTTGTAGGCTCTTTTCGTATTTCTGTCTCTACCTATACTTTCTAACTTGAGAGGCATACCATTTGCTCAACTTCCTTCATATTTTAAAAGTGGTGCTGGTTGCTTTCTAAACCTTGGAGCTGATAAACCAAGTAAGCTCTAATAAATTGGTAGCAATGCAATAAATAATATCTCCCCACATGATTTTCAGTTCTTACTTGTCTGCATTTCCTTTTTTTCATTTTACTGTTAAAACACTACCAAAATTAAGTATTCTGTATAAGATTATTTTCATGGTTGCAATCGTATATATGTGTAGTTGTGTACTATCCAATTACAAGGTATGGGGCATGAGTCCTGTATTGGAAGTTTATGACCTTGAACTTTCAATCCACTACGGCAAGTTTTAATTGTATATGATTCTCCAAGGTTTGCATCAATTGGCACAGAAGCCTTCTGCATGTATCTCATTTGCAAGTAAGTGTTGCGGGGGGTGATGCTTGGGCTACGGATCATGATGGAACATTATGAACCTATTGCAAGGTCTATAGGACTTGAGTCCTGCATCAGAAGTTTGGGATTTGATGTGGGTTTATTATATGGCCCTGCGATTTCTTAGCACAATGGTTAGCCCTTGTAGTTCTCACAGGTTCATATCATAATGCAACACCCTACCTGTATGTACTATACGGATCATGATGGAACATTATTAACCTATTGCAAGGTATATAGGACTTGATGAGTCCTGCATCAGAAGTATGGGATTTGTTGTGGCTTTACTATATGGCCTTGGGCTTTCTTAGCACAATGGTTAGCTCTTGTGGTTCTCGCAAGATTCATATCATAATGCAATACCCTACCTACATGTACTATGATCATGAATGCTTTTAGTCCGTCAACCGTCTGGTAAAGCCGAATATATACATGACAATTTTTTAACCACATCTAGATATAACATAACTTGGGCAATAATTTATTTTTAATCTTTTTATATAAAATAAAATTAAAATTTTCATGATTGTAAGAAATCAATAAATTTCTATGTAGTTTTTATCTTTTACTCCTTAGATGATTTTGAATCTAGTCGAAAATCTTTTTAACCCAAGTTTTAATATATCCATATTCCTCTCCAATTTCCATGTTTCAGATTGTGATGGCGCTCCCTTGCTTCCACTACTTTACGTAATTACCAATTTGGCATTCAACATATCCCTGCTTAATGCAGTAAAAACATCGTCTGCAGTTGTAGCTTCTCTTCTGGTAATGTTGTCAGGTACTGTACAACTCTCGTTATTGTGAGTCTCTTAAATGCTTTTTATGGCATTTCAGCCGAAAATTGTAATTCTTATGATCTTTTGTACACCTTATTTTCTTATGAACATTTTAAGTCGTGTGCTTATGATTTTTGCAGTGCCAATTTCTGTTTATATTCTTTCCCTTCCATTACCATATCTTCCCGCGAGAACAAGCCTCAGCCCATTGTTTTTGCTTGGCTGTGCAATTCTTCTATGTGGTCTTTTTCTGTACAACACAACCCGATCTGCGAGGAACAGTTCTGAAGATGACTGAAACAGTTTCAGTTCATGAAACCAATGCTGAGGAGAAACTATCAGCTAGGCACCCTGCCAAAAATAATGTCAGGCTTGAGGTATTCTTGATCGCGGTGAAATATATTTTCTCCGATTATTTCCAAATTATACACATTCACTATCATTGCGATTAATCTTTTGAGCGGAAAATTTGATTGGTTTTCGAAGGGTCACTTAGCTGCTTTATGATGTGCTGACTTCCACATCTGCCACTGGTTCGTTGTAACTTAAGATTGTGCATATATCTCTGATGACTTGTTCTAGTATATTGTCATGTACATTAATACAAAGCAGACAAACGTAATTGGCAGAAATGCAAGTGCGAACTTTTTTAAGTTCAGTGATCTTATTAGTTGGCTTCTTTACGAAATAGATTACAAGAGTTTGATGAACATGACGCCTCGCAGGCAATATTAAAAATTGCCTTTTAAATAAAATATATTTTTAATCTCTTATTTTATCTTGATTTCTGTTTTTAATTTATCATAATTATTCTATTTTTAATTTCTGACATTAATTTTACACTATTTTTTACTAGTACAAATTTTTTGTCAAATTAACATTTATCAAAAATGTTACAAAAAACATAAAAATCCAGGACACCAAATATTTCTAAATATCACAAGAAATATTACAAAAATAAAGTTAAAAAATTTGTAATGATTAAAAGTTATAAAAAATTTAAACAATTTTTTTACAAAAATTTAAACAATTTTTTTACAAAAATTTAAGTTTATTACATCATTACATAACAATAAATTTAATATCAGAATTAAAAACAGAATTTGAATAATTTTAAAAACCATAAACAGTAAAAAAAATAAGACTATAAACAGAAAACAAGATAAAATAAAAAACAAAAAACATATTTTACCCCCTTTCATTTTGTGACTTTGTTCTTTTTTATATTATCTACCTGGACATTTTATTAACTTTAAATTTAAAATTTTAATAAGTCTCACCTTCTATTTAATGACTATCTTGATTTTGTAATTTTAAATAAACATTAATTCAATGACTACCATAATTTTATAATTTTTAATAAACTTTAATCAATTGAGAAATGCGTCAAAAGTGTATCAGAGTTAACACTCCTATTTTACAAATTATGTAAGCATTCCGTGCAGGTCTGTTAACTACTATGTAGCACAATGTATGGTTTATATTTGTACAAGATTTCAAAGGTTTGGTAATCATTCAGCACAGAAAAGTCAATCTAGCCTACATGTTCACCGGTGAAATAAGTATTCACTGAGTAAATATGAAGTTTAATATGATGTACTCCACCTAAATATATAAAAGTGGATTAAAAAAATCCACGTGCATCGCAGAATTGGGTGCAAATCTGTAATAGCCAAAAAACACTCATTTCATCTCTTCAAAAATCTCCAATCCACGTTTCCAATTAAGCACCCGAGCCGATTACGATTATCACTATGATGATAATACAAAGACAGTAATATAACGAAAATCTACAAACAAACACGGAGGAAAGCACCAATACCAACTTTGTAGCTTTTACATTCCTTTCATTAAATCTAATACTACTTCCTAAAACAGCATGTGGTGGTCAGTTTTACAAAAGAGCAGTTCAGCCATTAGGTCAAAACTCAGATTTACTTCCTTAATGCTTCCTCTGCAAATAAGCCAAAATTGTTAGTTCCCTACACTGCGGAAAAGTACAGTTCAACCAAGTCAATTGCACAGTGCATACACTAACAAAGAAAAAGACATAGCTTGAGCCAATATCTCTTTCCTTCCTTACTCCTGTAATTAAAATTGTCAGACAAGCTTAAGGTAAGTAGAAGTGTATATCTGTTGAAGGAGGGAATTCAATTTTTCCAATATATAAAAATTTGTGTAGATAACCAAATTATTTCAAAGGGCATTTTAATTGGATTTCTTATTATGATATCATACAATTATTTTTTTATTACCTTATTCACATAGCTCAAAACAATCTGTAAACAACTGTACATATGGTATAAATTCCCCGTGACTTGAAATTGGTTTCGAACATTGTTGGAAACAATGCAATAATAAAAGAAGAAAATAAAAGAGAAAGAGAAAAGACTCAAGAATTTGACGTGGTTCGACACACAATGTATGTTGTCTACGTCCACGACTACACTAGGAAGTATATTTTATTTGGTGTGTCAACAAAAGGTTTACAAGGGATTATTTATATATAAAAATATATGAGCAATGTCTCTCATCATTTATACGATGAGACTAAAATCAAACTACATATTTCTAACAAACATGACATAAAATTATTAGACAAATAACCAACTCAAAAGGCTTACTCCATAGAGACAAGAAAATAGCAAGACATGAATTATAAAACAAGGATCCAAATAAAACTTAGTTAGCTAAGATAATCTAAGATTCTAATGAGTAGCCATGAGGCTAGACAGCAAGGGATCATCTCAAAGAATAATATATTCCATAAGTTTAAATTATAGAATATTAGATCTGCATAATGCAAAGGATATAAGACATACAATTTATTTAAATGGATTGTTTATTTCACATGATGGACGAAGGATCAACAGAAATTTAAAGTATGTGGAAGGCAACCATCAAATAATTAGGTTTGTCACATGCAATGCAGATGCAATAGTACATAAATCACATCCAACATAATTCAACTTAAACAAAATGTTATATGAAGTTCAAAAAAGTAATTTATTATTTCCACATAATAGTTTCAAAGTATAAATAGTGCATGCCTTTTGCTTCTTCAGTCTATTGTTTCTGCTGTTGCCATTACTAGAGCCAATTACTTGCTCTCCAGTTTTATCTTCAAAGGGTAATGTTTTGATTTCATCATAAAAACTTTCTGTTAGACCTTGCAACCTGACATAAAATAAACACAAACACTGAAAAAAAAGAGTATTTAAATAAAAATGTTATCACATATTAATACATTTTAAGACTAGAAATATCATACAAACATTCCAAACACTTCCCATACCCATTTCTTGATTTCTTCAGGTATTTTTCTCGCTTCCTCTCCTGTTTAGTAAGAGGAACACGAGTGAACAGCTCCTCCTCTTGCTGAGCACGTTCCTCCATCTTGGCAATATATGTATCAACTTCTCTGCTAGCTCCCTCAAAATCTCTTATCTGAGTAGTGCAGTGAGCAGCCAAAACAAATCATTACATAAACTCATCAAGTCATTATGATTCAACACTCAAAATAACATTACCTCTTCAGGTCTTTCCTCCATATCATTCATCAATGTCCTGATATAATCACTCTGCTTAGCTTGTTTCAGAATTTCTTTTTCTCTTCGTGAGGCATTTCTTTCATGCTTTTTAGCTTTCTCTAGATCCATGGAAGTAGGCGCAAATTTTACAGGTTGATAATAATCATTCCCTTCCTACAGCATACAGATATTATTTTAGATAGGCAAAGGAAAATATCTTTTGCATGATCTCACCACCCTACAGTATACCAAACTTTATATCATCACACACACTCACCTGCGAGCTTAAGTCTACTTTGCTAACAAGCATGTCAGGATTGGGTCGATACTTTGATGCGTCCTCACTCTTATTGGACACAACTGGCTCCTTGTTTTGATTATCACTTCTGGTTGCATTTTCACCAGCTTGCATTAGTTTCTGGATTTGGTATTGTTGTTTTTTGTCAATTGACCGAATCTGCAGTGGAAACCAGGATGTCAAATGTCTAAGACACATAATACCATGTATACACATGTAACCCTTGAGGATTAACACACAGAAGGATAAAACCAGACCTTTTCCAAAAACAATCTTATTTCTACAATACTTCGAACAACAGGATGATCTTCAATTGATAATCCCTTAGCCTTCAACAATAAATAATAAACAAGGGATTGACAATAATTCAAAAGCAGCAAATTTTTAGCTTCAAGGTAGCTAAATCCATCTGCTGTAGGATATCGACCTTCTTTCACCTGGTATAAGAGAAATTGGGAGACGCAATAAAAATTTAATTACTCGTTGCTATTGCTATTAGGGTACATATATATCATCGACATATACTTATGACAGAAAATTTAACAGTATTACAGAAAGGCCAATGCAATCAAACTTGATGTCCAAACTACAAAAAGATTGAGTAGTAACATTATGAATTTGAAATCAACATTAGAAAGCGTTTAAGGAATGTTTTAGAAAAACAAATGACTTGAATTGAAAAAAGTGCAACTCACCTTGGTAGTTAAAGATTGAATTTTACGCCTCACTGTGTCAAGTCCTTCCTTCATTTCTTTCAACAAGGCCGAAAGCTGAGGCGCGTCTCTGAAAACACAATAAAGAAATTGAATGAATTGACCTAACAAAGTTCCACTTTATTGTTTGTGTATTGGAAAAATTGAAGCAAACAGCAATTGATGCACATTCAAGCACGGAAAAAAAATAATTAAGCAAACTTACTTTTGCTTGACATCATTGCTATGGTTCGCAGTATTTTCCATGATTTGCCACAATTTTCAATTCTGCATTTTTCGAGAAAAGACACTAGTTAGTTAGAGAGTCGAAACTGAGATAAGATTTCAAGACACCAGAAGTTAAATGAATGATACAGAAAAAAAAAATTAAAGAAAAATATGCGCGTAGTGTGGAGAGAGTGAGGAAGGAGCAACAACCAAAGGTAGATATGGCGGGGAACGAGAGACGTGAGTCGCGGCTTGGCGGTCGATCGTGTTCAGAGTGAGATTCTGCGGCGGAAGAAAGGATTTGCGAAAGTAAGTATGTGGCATTATGGGCCATTGCATCGGAATTGGAATGGGCCATTATTTGGGCTCACCGGTTGAGCCTAATCTAACAGTTTTTTTCTTAAAAGTAATCAAAATGTTTTTCTTTCTTCAATTAGATGTCGCATGTGAATAATTATAGGATTAATTAATAAGGGTTTTTTTTTAGGAATAATTATTAGGGAAAAAGTAGTTAACCTTCCTAAATTTTATTTTATTTTAAATAAACACTGTAAATCTTAATTTTATTTCAATTAATTATTAAATTTTATCATTTTTGACTTTTTATAAATAAATATCTTAAATTTAATTTACTTTATAATTAATTCTTAAAATTTATTCTTTTTATAAATAGTTATTTTTATCACATTAAATTTAAATTACTTATCTTAAATGTCAACAATTCATTATTTCTTTCTCTTTTTCTTTTACTATAGCTCATTTTTTAATATTAAAATATAATAAAAATATGAATTTTAAAAATAATAAATAATTCAAAAAAAATTCATTTGTTATTCTAAAATTATATTACATTTAATGTTTAAAAATATTTATAAAAATAAAACTAATAAATAATGAGATTTAAAATAAATAAATAATTAATATTTCTTCTTGTTAGTAGTTTAATTTTAATTTAATATAAAATTATTAAAAAGAATTAAATCTCTAAATAAATTAAAAGTAATGTATTTATATAAAAAAAATATAAATTTTATAGATAAATTGGAATGAAATTAAAGTGCGAGATGTGTTTGATATCTATTAAAAGTATAATACATGACAAACTTTTGAATTACAAGATAATTTTTTATTCTTTATATTTTTTGGTGAATAATGAATCCTACAAATAATAAAAAATAAAATTTACTATAGTATTCATTTGAATATTAATAAGATTGCAATTATTATAATTATTATAAATATTTATTATATATAATTAGATGTATATATACACGTATATATGTATTATGAAGGTAATCGTTTGTTTTCATTTTATGGTAATAACCATCCAACAAAAATATGCAGCGGAGGAGGTTAACAATTGTGAAAAAAATACAATAGAGGGACAATTTTTGTTGGTTACATTGAAAAGGTGATAGTGAGAGGAAAAAAAAAAGATATTTAAGTATTTTGAAACAAAAGTTGTTCCGTGAATTATTGAATAACAAGAAAAGAGAATTTTGTTTTGTCCATCTTTATTTATTTAAGTTATGTTGTTTTATGTTTTTTTTTAAAATAAACATGAAATAATTATAATTGTCGTGCCTAACCCCATATTTTTTAACAAATCGAATGGACAGAATTCAAAAATTAATTAAGATACAATAAAATCCAGGGAAGACGTGCACTCTAAATACCCCTGGTTGTTATGTAATCCCAACCAATAAGCATGCCAGCAACTTTATTTGCATCTCTAAGAGTTAGATTGACTGGCACTGCCAATTCCTCTTCAAGATGTCTCTAATATGACGAATGATATCACTGTAGTTATGCAAATGAGTTTGCCCCTCATCCCAGGAATTCATAAGAATAGCAATGTCCTTATCGTCAGTTTCCCAATGACCCTGCACAAGCCTTGCTCCCAAACCTTTACAAGACGAGAATCCATAGGTTAACCTACCCATTTCATCCCTAATCACAGTTATTTATAAAAGAGATCAAATTTAAAATATTAAGTGTTAGAATAATTTTTATCCTAATTATTAATATTAAGTGTTGCGGTGATATTTGGCTAAAATTCTCTTATGATGACTCTTTGAATAATACTTTTATAAATATAGTTTCTTTACAGTTACAATAAGTTTTCATTAAAGCTAACTACTTTACATGAACAATCAAATTGTTCACTTGATTTAATTTTTATCAATTGCAATAGGGACAATTTGTCTTTTTGAGAACTTTTTTTTTCTCAAACCAACATTTTTTTCAATCATACAGAGTAACGTTCTTTTTTTTTATATAGAGGTTTTTTTAGTAATATTACATCCTCACATATCTCTTTTTATAGAAAAAAATGAAAAATATAAATACATTTAGAATATTGAAAACATTAAAAATTAATTTTTTTTATTTAGTGAACAAAATAGCTAGTAGACGTTATGGGAAAATTTTAAAATTACTTTTATGAACACTTAAAATGAAAACAAAAGGTGTATTTTTAAACAATACAAATCCTTAAAAAAAATGGTACATGTAAAGCAAAATTAATGTTGGTTTTTTAGAGATAACATAGGTTTTAGTCTAGTATTTTATTTTTTTATTCTTCTAACATTTATTCTTCCTATGATGTTATTCTTATCATTACCAGGATCTCTCAACTCAGTGAATGTGTATCATATGATACCTGTGTCATTTTATTAAGTTATACTTATAACATGTTTATTTTTATGTTTATTCAAAATCAGTTCGCGTCCAAAAAGTTAATACATGTACCTTCTATATATTTTAAATATTAGGACATTGTGAGAGAAGGTTAAGTTTGATGTTGTTAATTTTAATTTTTTATTTCTTCTTAAAGTAAGAAGATGTGGTCAAACATATTTTCTGAGAAAAAAAAGTTCACGGAAGGTTAAGGACTAATTTTTATAAAAAGAAAAAAATAAGTTATATATATATATATATATAATAATAATTAAAGTGGAAAAAATTATCTAAAACGAATTTTTAAAAAAAATATACATTTTGATTTCCTTCTTATCTTTAGCAAATGATAAAGGTCATTTGATACAAGTAAGAGATCTCACAATAACATAAATAAATAAGGAGAAGTTTTAATAGTGACCATCTACAAAGATTTTAACACGTAAGTTAAAAATAATGTAGTAGTAAAAGAAAATTAGGAGATATCAAACTCAGTGCTTAGTTTTAACCTTATATATGTGGGAAAAGTCATTAGTTGATTGGAAATGCAAGTGGCACAGATTATGCAAATTGTGTGTCGTGTAAGTCAAAGACCAACCTACTCATGCTGGTACTTGCAAGTTAGTGTTTTCACTTATATCGGGATAATGTTGAGACTTAGTGTAAGGTTGGTCTTTGGTGTTAACATGTCAAAAATTGAGACTTGATCCATAACAAAAAAAAATTATGTAATGTCTTTCGATATATAAAAATAAATAATATATTTTATTTTATTTTTATTATCGAATAAAAAAAATATAATAAATAGTAATTAAACTACAATTTCATAAGGATAATTCTGTCAAATCGCAAAACGCGCAATTATCTATTTATAAGATTTTCGTAACGTCTTTAAGACATTTTTGCAATAATCTATAATATGATAAAAAAATATATATCTTTATAACTGAAAATTTATCTCATCAACCATCCACAATCATCGAATCATTCTAAACATTAGTAAATATATATATATGTAATAAAAAACATTCACGTGTTTTTGCAAGGTTAATTATTCATAAGAGAATTCATCGTATTTTCAAACATAAACAATATGTAAAACATTATAGAAATTAAACACATGTCCAATTATTAAGTTTAATCAAAACATGTATAACTCAAAATGATGATTCCTAATAGTTGAAGTGATGTTTCTATCATCCATCTTTCCCACTTAAACCAAACAATGAAGACCCTTAAGGAGATCCCTTGGAAGTATTTTCCTATAGATTCTCCTTAGGAAACTCTTTGATGATCCTCCTCGTCACAAATCTAATACTAATGTCTATAGGTCATCCTCATGTTAGTTGTTTGGAACATCAACACTTGGATAAATAAATATGAACTTTTCTACAATTTGTGTCTCTAACTCCTTGTCATCCTTAATATCATCATCAATAAAATTCTTCTCAAAATAAATCATCAATCTAGCTCTCATTCCAAAAAATGATAAGCGTGACACCATCAGATAAGAGGGGGAAAAATCAATGATAGGGAAAAGAATAAACTTATTTAGCAACCCCTCAAAGATCAAATGATGTAGTTCTAAAATGTGAAGGAAAATAGGAGAAAGATGTGTTTGACCTAAGTTGATTTGCATGGAAATATGGTGACGTTGGCTAGGTGAATCATATACTCAAATCAAAAGTCAATAACCCTCTATACTTTATCTTTTGTATGTGTTATATGAATTATAACTCTACCTATGAAATGATTTTTTTAAAGTAATCATCATGCTCACTCCCTGTCATGAAAAGTCACCCAAAGTTGGTACGTTGAAATTCGATGTGATATCTTTGTCTAAATAAAATAAAATAACACATAGGTGAGTCATCCACCTCACATGACAAACAATGCACACATAATAAAAAAAATCTTAAATTATTGTCTTTCAAATACCACTCATCCCAAATTAGATAGTTAGTTAAACTTTATATCATATGGATATGTTATTACTATAACCCTTAAAACTCAACGAACTTACTTTCCTTTAAGTCGGATGACTTATCAGAAGTTTGTCCTCACTTTAGTACACAAGTAAGATTCTCCACCAATTGGAATTATCTTGCTTTGGTCAAGATTGTCAAGTTAACTTTATTCAAAACTCCTCACAACTCAACGTCACATTCTCAAGGTTTGTTAACGTATGGTTAAATAATTCATCATATATTAATTTGTCATGTCATCCTTATAAGCTTTAAGGACTGTCTTATCAACTCAAAGCTTTCATTTAGCTTTATTAAATACAAATTTGTGTGACCTTTCATATTCCCAACACACAACAACAACCATCCACACACGTGTATACTTGTTAACATATAACAGATGATACACCTTGTTTCCATCCTCGATGATTTACAATTTAACGTCAATCAGACTAATGACCCTATCGTCAATGACACATTTCGAAGTGTCACCTTACTTGCCCAAGTGACACCTCATCCCAAAAGACTATTTTACATTTTATTCTATCTTGAATGTCATTATTTTCATTATTTATGAACAATTCACCAAAAAAATGGTTTTTATTTTGTTCGTTCTCACCAATTTAATAAGTTAAAACATCATAATTCACGTTAATTTTCGTTACTTCATTATGAATATCCTTCGTAATTTATCATTTTCAAAAGTCTTATAAATTTTCTTACTATTTTCAATTTTATGAATTTTGTTTAAGTCGTAAACTTCTATGTCCATTATACGTGCACTGATTGTCTTTCTTGACTTTCGTGATTACTTTATGCACAAACTATAATTCCTATTATTATTATTTCGTGTCATTTTTATATTTGTAATATGTATTTTTTTATTAATTCACTACTTCCATTGTGAACAAATTATTTACTTGAGGTTACTCTCATTTTACTAAATGCATTCCCTTTTCAAGAATTCATTCGCCCAATTACCTAAAATCATTTAATTCATGCACATCCTATTCAAGTACACAACACAAATTGTCTCAAGATTTTCCTACTTGGTCTCCAAGGTCCATAAATTAAAAAAAATCAAAATTCAACATTTTAATCATTTCACCATAATGTAAATTAAAGTGATAAAGGACTATCCCTTGAAAATGATGCATTGAATGGATGGAAGATGGAGGGCCCCCTCACTAGAGCTAGAAAGAAAATACTAGAAGAGAAGATTGAACTATTGTTGAATTCTTCTTAGTTTTGATGCATGTGTAGTGTAGATTTTCTTTGGAACCATTATATTTGGGCTCATTTTAGTTTAATTTGTATTTGAATTGGCTTGTATTTGGGTCATTTAACTTAGGAACTTTGTGACCATTCTCAGCCTAAAGAATGAGTTCCATGGCTTGGTGGATTTTCAAGCTCATCTTATTAGCTTCTAAAAGTCCAAACTGGGGTGATCATGGGCCTTTCATGTAAGTGCTTGGTTAGCTTAGCTTTAGGAACTACTATATAAGTTATAAAGTCAACTTTTTAATCATAATTGAATTGGAATAAAAAACTGAGTTTTCTCATCTTTAAGAGTCTAGATATTCTCTCTAGAGAGCCTAATGAGAATGTCCTTTTTCCTTATCAAAGTTTGCTAACTTTGTGGCAGAATTCTATACTTCTTATCCTATTTTTAGGAATAGATGGCAAATTCATCTCTAATCCTTTCCATTGCTTGTTCTTGAAGCTTGGATTGAAGAGAAGATGAAGATCCATGGAAGGAAAGTTGTATTAAAGTCCCCCTAATAAGGTTTGATAATCACAATTATCCACTAATCAACTCGTAAT
Organism: Pachyrhizus erosus; assembly: GCA_026544285.1. Taxonomy (NCBI): domain Eukaryota; kingdom Viridiplantae; phylum Streptophyta; class Magnoliopsida; order Fabales; family Fabaceae; genus Pachyrhizus; species Pachyrhizus erosus. The sequence goes on along the minus strand of JAMLFT010000071.1, from coordinate 44,098 downwards.
AAATAATGTTAATCACATCACTTAACATTAATTATACATAAATATATAGAATTCAAACTTATTAATTATGAAAAATAACAAATTATACTAATTGGTCATAAAGTTGAACAGTCTATCATTTCGTTATATATTATTCACAATTAAAGCTCCACATAATTTTTCTCTTTCTTTTATTATAGTTTTTTTAAATTATTTTCACCTACGCTCTATTCACTATTTGTTAAGTTCTCAAAAATATTAAAAATACCTACTTAAGTTCAATGATAATAAATTTTTACAAAGATTATTCTACATGTTTCAGGATTTCCTATGATTTTTCCCAAGCCCAAATAATTTTTTTTCTTACCATCAATTGAAATTTTCTCAAAGTTACTTGTCTAGAACAAAAAGTTCAAATATTCATTTTTAATAAATACTAAAAAGGTTCCAAAAATTATAAAAAATACCATTAGACTTACAAAATGTCATGAACTTATAATAAATTTCCAAAGTCATAATGTTCACAAAAATATTTTCTAAGATTTATTTTATCTCCATGACAAATTTCTAGTAATTTATCAAGACTAATGTTAAAACTAGGAAAACTCTATAATCAAATATAAGAAAATTCACAAAGCATCTTCATTCCCTAAGGATCATTAACATACTTTTAGTTTTCCAAAACTTCATCGAAATAATTTTTTATAATTTTTTGAAGGTTATAGATAGATTGAACATCCTTATAAAAAATAACTTAAAAATAACAAATGACCTTAGAAAAAACTAGAAATATTACAAATGAATCCAAAGACCCTATAAACCCTTAACATACTATCATCTTACAAAGAATTAATTCGCACAATTTTTTTTTAAAATATAATAATAGTCACTCATCATCTCTTTACCTGATATCCTTCTTACTTTAATTTCATCAAATCAACATGAAAAGTCATACATAAACATAGTCAAATACACAATAAAAATATGAAAATAACCATAAAAATAAAGTGGAGGTAAAGACTCCTCACACCCCTTTTTCCTAACCCCAAATGATTTACAATGAGTGTTTATTGAAAACTTGTTATCTCCTTTATATTATACTTTAAGTTTGTTTTAATCCAATCGTTAAATGATTTAGAATTTGAGGATGAAACTTTAAAAATAAAGAGGAAGAAAATAACTCTTGGAGAGAGAAAAGTGATTTAGAATTTAGGGAGGTTGCAAATGATTTTGTCTCTCTTACTCTTATACTTAAAAACACAGAAAAAAAAAATTACCCTGTCTCTTAATAAAACTTGATGCCCTCGCCTCCCCTCTCTCTATGCCTTTAATTGGGCCTTGGGGTCTAATTAAGCTGAGTTTATACTCGCCTTGATTTTTTGTGCCAAAATTATTAGTAAATTTTTTACCGTTTTCGCTTAATTCCATTAAATAATCTATTGTATGTGTTTCTATTTTAATTACTCATATCTTCTATCTAATAATTTAATTAATTAAATATAACTTTTAGTTTCTATGATGAAATCACATAATTAACATAATTAAATAATGAAAAATAATAAAATAAAATAACTATATTTTTAAGATGATACATTTTACAATAATAATGCAAAACTCATCTCTACCTTGCTCCTTTATTTCAAAACTCCAATTCCTAATTTTTTTCAACCACCCTCCTCTACCTCATTTTCATATCTTAAGGCCTTGACCTACTACTTTTTACCACCTTCATCTGTTCCATTATCTTATCTTAAAACCTCAATCTATATATTTTTTTTATCATCCTCTTTTGCCTTACTTCACCATTTCAAAACACACCATAATCTCCATTTTTTCAACCACCTTCCTCTTCCCTCTCTTTTATCTCAATATTGAAACCTCCTAATTTTTTCAACCACCTTTTTTTGCCCCATGAGTCACATCAAATCCTTACCCTTTTAAATTTTAGGTATTTAGGGTTTTCAATTTTTAATCCAACTAAAATAATATGATTTGATGTGAAAAAGTAGAAAAAATTAATTGGTTGATAATGTAAAATATTTTTGCATCAACATGCATAATTATTAAAATCTAAAATTGTGTGGCAAAACAACTAAAAGAAAAAAGATAAACTAGGAAAAGCAAAAGAAAAAAAGAAAAAACAAACCAACGAACATTAGCAAATGTATGTGAAAAAAAAATCATATTAAGCGTGCATTTGATGTGAAAATAATTAAAGGATGAGCAACATATATTGATACGTGCCATATAAAAATGGTTATGGGATAAAACAAAACAAGTGATGAGAGATATAAAAATATATAAAAATTTATAACTCATTAAGAAAGAGGATAACTTTTTGTCTAGTATGTGATAAATTTGAAAAGTCAAATTTGTCTTTCTTATATTCATCTCTCTTTCACACATTTCTTAGTTTTTCAACTTAAGCTCTCCTACCTTTTTCCAATGGGGGCTAAAATAGTAGGACCAATAAGAAGTTGTGATCGTAAAGTGGGTTAATAAATGCCTAAGCTCACATTTCAAGTGTCATTGTGGCAAAGGTTTTTGTTGGGGTTCAATGCTTTCTCTTTTAACAAGTAATGAGTAGGAAAACAACCCTTTAATCTTGTTAATCTAATATTCCCAATATTAAATTTCTTCTTAATTAGACAAACCTTCATTTTTATAACCTCCACAAGAACCAAAACAATAGAAAAAAAAGGAAAATGCATATTCTTAAGAAATAACTAATTAAAACAAATTAAAAAAAAGTGAAGGTGTGGGATCAAACAAATACAATTTATGGTTCTCCAATTATAAAGACAAACTCGAGATAGACACTTTTGTGTACATCATTATATCCCACAAAGATTAAATATTTAAGAACAAAGTGAGATGGGTGAAGGGAGTAAGAAAGACAAGAAAGACATAGTGGAATGGAGAGAGGATAAAAAAATGTGAGTATACATGGTGTTTTAGTATTTTTTTTTGTCTAGTATTAAACCATATGTAACAATATACTATTCAAATTATTTGTGTTGAGTTTTGACTATCAAACAATAAGTAATACAAAAAGATTTTATTGTAACTCACAAATTTGTATTTTGTTGATATTCTTATCCCATGCCTTAGTGTACACTAAATGTACACTAAGTTACCAAAAACCATAAAAACTATGAAAATATAATAATATAATATCCAAACGTTTATAGAAATATTTCTTATTTGAAATAAAACCATATTACAAGAATGATGACCACCATTTTGACTTTTAAGGATTTGTTTAAGTTGAGAAAATATATTTTATTTTTATTTTTTGAAAGCTATGTTTTCAAAATTTTAAGATTTAGAAAAAATGTCTGTTATGACTTTCTATTATTTTGTTTCCTGTTCAATTCACAAGTTCTCTTGGTGTATTAATTTAATTTTCACTTTTTTTATAAGTCATTTGTTGTGCTTTCTTGTTGTGATATTCACATATTTTTACAACTATTTCTTTGGGATTTATGCAAAAACAATGTTAATTGTAAAATTAGAAAGTATTAGTGTTTTATGTTTTTTAAACACAAAAAAAGTAAAAATTTAAAACATTTTTTATTTTCAAATTTAGTAATATTTTTAAAATATACTTAAATAAAATAAAATACTTAAGAGAATACATATTAGAGTGAAGGACTAGAAAAAAGAGGTGGAAAATGAAAAAATAAAGGTAGAGTGATGAAGAGAGAAAAAAGGATGAAAAAAAAAACAAAAACTCTCTCTAAGAGAAAAAATCCACTTAAAATGAATAAAAAAACCCTTTCATAGAGGTAAAAACGCCCATGTATGAAAGGATTAACCTTGGAAAGATACGATAATTCTCTAGGTTTTACTTTTTGGCTTTAACTTGATTTTGATAAAATTAAAAACTAAACCAAACATATGTTAAGAGCCAATTCGTTTAAGTTTTTTTTAATAAAATAATTTTTTTTACTTCTTTTATGTGTTTGTCTAAATTATTTTTTAAACAAATTAATCTTTTGATTTTTATAAAAACTCATATAATTATTAAATAACTAATTTTTAAATATTCTTAAAAATTTAAACAAGCTACTATAAATCAATTTTGAACTCACCATTAGGTATACATATAAAATACGAGACTTAAATAATAATTTGATAATATAAATATCCTTTTTAGTTTTAGTTTTTTTAAATATTTGTTAGTCTTAATATTTTTTTATTTTAATCTGTATTATCAAATAATAATATTAATAAATATCTGTTAACTTTTCACTTCATTGAAAAGTTTAATAAGATAATTATAAATAATTTTTATGAAAAATTAAAAATATAATTTATCTAAAAAAATATAATTATTTGTGAAAATTAATGATATGTTATTCGACTGTGAATTTTGTTATTAGATAATTAATTAATATAATTATTTGATGGAGAAAATTAAAAAAAAAATATAAAACTCATCGCTACTAAAATATAATTTTTTAAATAATTAAAATAAAAAATTATATCGAACAAATTATTATTTAACCCAAAATATAGATACTGAAGTTTAATCATAATTAGATGAAGGAAAAATTTGATAAAAATACTGACTCGAGCACTAGCAAGTCCGAGAAGTGACATAAAGATATCTTGAATCACTCAACTGCAGTAGAGATCCTATTCAGTTTGATGCCAACGTGCGCGGGCAATGCACCGAGCCAGTGACTAACCGCCGTAGATCGTTGAAAAAAATCCCCATTTGGTTTTACTAAAAGGTTCGCTGTTATAAATTGTTGCGCAAACAGTAACTCTCGCCGCACGTTTCCCCACGCATCCTCTTCTGCACCCGCGTCGCACCCGATGATTCCTCCCACTTTCTCTCACTAACCCAACCCGCCTTGGATCACCGAGCGAGCATCTCACGGATCGGATCTGAGCAATCAACTATAAAACACCACTGAACACTGCTTCCGATCACGACTCTTTCAACCACCAAACCCTTCTTCGACCCATCGTCACTCCTTTTTCTCCTTCTAGGGTTCTTCATTTTTCGTTCTCTTTACTCCCTGACTCTTCTCGCTTACTTTGCGATGGAGTCTCGCGACAGGACCGTCTTTGTGTTTCTGCTCGCGGAATTTCGAGAGTTCGATTGAAATTCAGCCGTTTTCCGCAAACGAATCGTTTTCCCCTTCGGAAATGGCGGCTTCTCCTGTCAATTTCCTCTTCGGATTCTTGCTGCTCTCGATTACATTGTGGCTCGTGTTCATGTAAGTTCCTCAATTGATTTTTTACTTTTCTAAAATTTAGTGAGTTCGGCAATTTTATTTTCGTAACTTAGTTTCAAATGGATCAATAGTTTCAAATGGATCAATAGTTTCAAATGGATCAATTGGAATAGAGGAAAAGTGTGTTTTAAACTACCTGTCTGACACTTGAAATTGTTACTGATGATTTAGAAGGTTTGTTTGCCCCTGGAAAAGTGTTGTATCTATTGTTTGGACTTTGGAGTGTTTACTGAAGACAGTAAGTGGCAAAGCAACTAGTTAGGTGTATAGTCAAAGGGGGAAAGCGCTCTAGTACAATTAGTACATTACTCATTTTCGATGGTTATAAAGGATTTAAGTGATCTGGTAACCAAAATTTTGGAGAACGGTAGGGGACATGGTATTTTCTGTGTCTAAGGTAAGGGAGGGAGTTACTATACTAAGTGCTGCCTTTGAAACTGTTGAACAGCTATATGGATACGGTAGAAGGGAAATAAATGATTTGACGTTGAAGTTTTAATGTTTGTTATCAATAATATCCCGATGGGCTCTATGAGGAGCATGTTAAAAGACAATTCGTTTGGAAACTAGTCTGTTTGGGAAGTAATGGAAAATCTACTCCGTAGTAGTGAGTTTATTTTAAGTGTGTCAAGAATTGGCTCTTGAGAAGGTCTCTTAGAGGGTTTTGTCCTTTAATTCCTCTGGATCTTTCACTTGCATGTCTGTTTACCAACACTTGGCTCGGAACCTAACTAGTAAAAATATTATTCTAAATATAACCTTGTTTTTGAAGGTCAAAGTTCCCTCCAATGTTAAAGTTTTATTTGGACTTGTAGTTTTGAATCAAATTGACAGTAACTCTGAAATTACGTAGCAAAAATTTATCCTGGTTTGCTAGACAGAGTCTGCATCCCACATGAAGGTCAACACCTCAAATAGAAAGGAATAGTCTGCACCCCACATGAAGGTCAACACCCCAAATAGAAAGGAGTAGTAGTAAGAAATAATTACCTGCTAGTCTCAGGATTATAAAAAACACATAACACAGACATTAGGAAAAAGTGCTTCTGACCTTGCAATGAAATCACTCTTAAAAACTTACCAAGTTTGGAGAACTTGATGAATAAGCGAAGCACAATGCAGATGGATTCCACTTTTGTGGAGTCTGGAGAGAATTATATGTCTTTAGCTTACCCTCGTAAGAAGAGAGATCATTTCTGTAGCTAGAACCTTACTGTTGCAGCAAAGCTCACCCTCTTTTGAAGTGCTCTGAGTCTTAAATTTAGTGAAGCAAAATTGTTAGCTCTTCAAGAATTCTTCTCAGTCTTTAGATCTTTTATGGGATGGGATTGTTTCTATGGCCACTATGTTGTTTAATTGTGTGTTGTGTCAGAAACAGCTATGTAGAGGGATTTGACATTTTTTTTATAACGAGTTTGTTTCACTTTTTGATTAGTCTGGCCCTTGCCTGTTAATCTCTGTCTTTTTACATATTTTCCTTTTCTTATTCCTAATTTTTAATAAATTTTCTTCTTATATGTAAAATTGAAGTACAACAACAAAATCTTATCCCACTAGGCGAAGTTGACTACATGGATTTGACAACACCATTCGATTCGGTTAGAGACCAAAGTTTCAACAATATTATTTACCATGATATCTCTTTTGACTAATTCCTCCAATGTCCTTCTTGGTCTCCCTCTTCACCTCTTCACTAGACTAAGAATCATACAATCTACTCTTCTCACTGGTACCTTTAAGGGCCTTCTTTGTATATGTTTGAACAACCTTTATAGGTTTTTTGTCATCTTTTCCTCAATCAGTGCTACACTAATCTCTTCTCATATACAATCAATCATTTCATATCCTATCTTTTCTTGTATTGTTACACATCGATCTTAGCATCCTTATTTCCACCACTTTGACCTTTTTCTCTTGTTGTGTCTTTAAAGCCTAACATTCATCACTAAAGAGTATAGTTTATCATATAGCAGCATGATAAAACTTGCTCTTAAGTTTGGTAGATACTTTGTACAAATAACTTTCGATGCCTTTCTTCAATTTTAGCCATCCTACTTGTATCTTATTTGGGTCATTCTCATTAATTTCCCTGTCATTTTGTATTATTGACTCGAAATATTTAAACTTAGAAACTTGTGGTATGACATCCTTACCCACTTTTACTTTCACATCAGATTCTTCTTGTCTCTCACTAAAATTACAATGCATATATTCTGCTTTATTCCTACTTACATGGAAATCCTTTGTTTCCAAAGTTTGTCTCCAAATTTCAGGTTGAGGGTTAACTGCTGTCCTTGATTCCTCAACCAAAATTATATCATCAGCAGAAAGCATGCAGTTATACTTAAAATTGAAGTAAAAGAAGCAAATACCTAATTTCAATCTGCTTTCAATGTGCAGTTTATGTTTTAAAACACATTTTATTCTCGATGGCTTTAGAAAAAAACTAAAAAATAATGTTGCTTTATTTGAATGTAAACTTGTCCATTATTCTCTATAGTTTTGATCTAAAATATCCTTGTTTCTCTTTGTTAATCACACTAATAGTTTGGAGAAGTTACATAGAAGTTAACTGAATAGGAGTGGCAATAGACACTCACATTTTTATATGATGATGATCCAGAGAAATTGAAAAGTGACCAAATTTTTTTTTTGGGTGTGTGGTGGTGTTGACAAATCCTATTGTCAAGGGAAGACTACTCAATAAGGGTGATGTCCCTTGTGGAGATGTTGGGGAGGAATGCCATATTTTTTATTATCAAATTATATCACATTGATGATTTTTCGCCAGTTGCCGTAATTTTTTGCTTTTTTCCCTAATGCAATTGACGTAACATACTATTTTTGTGTTTTAATATTGAGTATTATGTTGCCAGTACTTTTGTTTTTATTTCTTCTACAAATATTTCTTTAGAGCCTTCGAGCCATCACGTTTGTGCATTTTATTGCAGATTTGCTTCTGGTTTGCTGGCTTGGATTTTGAGCCGGATCTTGGGAGCATCTGTTGGATTTCGTGTTGGTGGATGGAAATGTTTAAGGGATGTGGTAGTGAAGTTTAAAAAGGTTTGTCTTTGCCTTCATTTACTGCCCTATTTCATTTTTGGAATTTTGAAGGGCATTGGGGGATGGGGGGGAAAAGGGTATCAGGCTACAGTTCGAGGGAGTGGAAAGAGTAAAATGCAATTGGTGCTTGGAGTTTGTTGTAATAAATGATGCAAATATTGATAACTAAATTGTTATATCCCACACTTTTTGAGTAAGTTTCATCTTAAACAATTTCCCCCTCCTAGTTTTTCCTCAGCTTCTGAGATCTGTGAGCAATTTTGTTCAGCTAATTTTTGTTTTCTTTTTAGCTGCCACACCCTGTGGATCCTAATTAAAACGCTCTATTTCTATACCAAGATTTGTTATGTTTATTTCTGTTATCAGACTATTATTGTCTATGGTGGTATAATCTGTTGATTTATAACATGCACAGGGTGCTGTTGAATCTGTTTCTGTTGGTGAAATTAAACTCAGCTTACGCCAGTCCCTGGTTAAACTTGGTGTGGGTTTCATATCTCGGGATCCCAAGCTACAAGTGTTAATATGTGACCTAGAAGTTGTTATGAGGCCTTCAAATAAAAGCCCGGGGAAGAAGAAAACTAGGAAATCACGTGCTTCAGGCAGGGGGAAATGGATGATTGTGGGCAATATTGCAAGATATTTGTCAGTTTGTGTGACTGATTTGGTTCTGAAGGTGGACATCTCCATAAAATTGTATTTTTCTGCTTGTTGGTCAAACACATGCTGACTTTTATTTTCAAATACAATAGTGTGTGCATAGCTCATAATATATTTATAAATGATGTTAAATCATCAAATGTAATGATTATTATATTTATAAATAAAATAAGTTACAGAGACTGTCTACTTATAAATTTAAACTTAGTTGTATTGTATTTTCTTGTGTTGTTTCTATTTGAATCTTATTATAATTTTCTTGTTCACTGGGAATTTCTATTGAACCTTGCAGACACCAAAATTTACTGTTGAGATCAAGGAATTAAATGTGGATATATCTAAAGATGGTGGATCCAAGTCAAATTTGTTAGTTAGACTGCAAATATTACCTATTTTTGTTCACATTGGTGAGCCACGAGTTAGCTGTGATCTAATATCTAATTTAAGTGGTGGAGGTTGCAGTTCTTCTGGCCAGGCATCCATTACTGCTATAGAAAGGTCATCAGCTCCTTTTATCTGTGAAACGTTCTCTGTCTCATGTGAATTTGGTCATGATAGGTATATTTCTTCTCTATATTCATTTTTGTAATATTAATCATAGACTTGTTGTTATGCTGGTTGGAGAAGAGGAAGTGGATGTGTGTTAGATGATCTATAAGCTGTATGGAATAAGGGAGATTTCAATATACACATGGTGAAACACTCAGTTGTGCATTAAGTATTAGAACAAGACACTCAGGGTGTGTTTGGCCCGGTATTTTTTGGAAGATATTTTAAAATTAAAGCTGAAAATAAGAGTTTTAAAAGTGAAGTAGAAGCTGGGCATGGGGAGGCTACCAACCTAGTGCTTCTGAAAGTGCAAGAATCTATTCAAAATCACACACCTAGGCTTATCTGATTGGGCAAGGTTAGGTATCAAGGCCCAACTGAAAAACAAGTCAACAATGTCAGGGAAATGAGGTTTAAAGCCCCTCAGAAATTTCAACATATCATATGCAACAAGCCTAGGGAGGTTCTCTGATCCTCATGCAGCACCTAACACACTTTTAGAATGGGCAAAGCATACCTGTTTGTTCCACCAACATTGAGGAACTCATGGAGACCTTCGAGCACAAGTTCCTTAGTGCCATTGATGGCATTAACATTGCTCAACAATGGCAATGCCCAACTAATGAAACTGTCAACCAGCATAATGTGGTTCTGTCTCCTGTTCGAGGCTATGGGCATTAAACTGAGTACAGTACATAGAGTATTGTAGGCTGTAACTGCTGCATGATGCACTTCATAGGATCTGCAGCAAAATTTGCAAAACCAATGGGTTTAATTAAAATAAAAAAGAAGAGTAAAGTTAAATTAGATTGAAAGGGAAGGGTGAAGTTACTTGTTAGAGAGGAGTTGAGAAAAGGCATTGGTGAGGAAAGGGGCCGTTGTTGGTGAGAAGGCTCAGGTGGGTGAAGGGATGGTGTAGTGGAGGGAGTGGGTGGCGGGGAGGTGAGGCAAGGGGCAGTTGTTGGAATCGTCCTTGGGGATGGCCTCAAAGAGAAGTGCAGCAAGTTACTAATGTTGGTGTAGTAGGCCTTGCATCACAGCTTTTCATTGCTCACTGTGTAACCATTCTCTTCAAGTTCTGAAGCAATCATGAAGAGGCTTTGTAACTTTTTTCTGAAAGCTCCTTTACCTAGTCTTTGTTTAAAAAGCTGCCCCCCCTTCCCCTTTTCTTTTCTAAAAATTAAGCTGCTTAACTTTTCAAGAGATTTTCAGAAAAATGTATATGGCCCAAAAGCTGGGATGAACACTACCTTAATTTGACACTTGCATGGTGGAAATCATATTTGATAATGCCAAATCATCTGTCAATTTTTATTGGTTTGTTTCAAAGCTCTGGTGGGGCACTGTAAGAGAAATGGTGCATGTGTATATAAGAAATTTCTCAACTGTTGATTCTATCAGATGGAATTTCTTTCTTCATATGTATTTCTCTCTAGTTCACTATTGTTTTGCTCTGCAGAGACAGAGAGGGCTATTCACTAAACATGTACCTGTATTTGGTACTGTTGTAGTAGTCTTATCTGACTTTAACTTGGATACCCCAGATATTTTCTTGATTTGTTGTTTTTGTCCTTGTATGGATTCTAAGATTAATTTTGTCTTTCTTCTGTTTCGGCACAGGGAAGTGGGTATAATTATTAAGAGTATGGACATTTCCAGTGGAGAGGTCACTGTGAATGTGAATGAGGAGTTGCTTTTGAAGAGCAATAGTCCATCTAAGTCTTCTTCTGGTTCTGACAGTAAAGTAGGGTCACATGCTGATTCTGTGAGCACAAAAAGGTCATCAAAGAAGCAGCAAACACTTGCAGCTTTCTCCAAGTACAGCACCATGTTTCCTGAAAAGGTTGTGAATTTAACCTACTTCCTGTTTCTAATCCTCACTTTTATATTACTGAGGGAAAAATAGAAAACAAATGCCAATGATAAGTAATCCTCCCTAACAACTAAAAACTGCAAAACACATAAGAAACATTGGAAGTACATCAATACAATAATTAGCTAAACAAATTTTTTTTTTGGTACCATTCATTTTCATTTTCTAAGAGACAATTCATTTTGACTGGATATCAAAATATTAGATATTACTGTCTCTTGGGCTTGGATCACTTCATGTATTTTGCTTGAATCTATTTCTTCTTTCTTTCTGGTTGGCTAGATTGGAATTTATTCCTTTGGGTCAAATTAGTCTTTTGGTTGCTCTTGATGTTTCCTAGAAAAGGAATCTCTCAGGTGATACTCCCTTGACAGTTTTTTGATATATTGTAAAGAGTGTAAATGCAATATAATTCAAGCCAACTCAATTAGAGATACAATGTGTGTTTATATACTGGACCAAATAGAGTCCAACCTAACTAACAGACTCACAACTAACTATCAGTTAGTTAGAGATTATAGCTGGCAGAAGAAACAGTCCTATATCTACTGCTGTACAAAAGGAAAATATAAGTACAGAGTAAAACTACTCTAATATCACTGAAGAATATTTGAAGACAGAACTTCCTTTCTCTTTGAAAACAAAGTGGAGGAAGGTATTACAGCCAGAACATGTATAAGAGAATCTTAAAAACAGAAAAATAATGTAGTTCTGAAAATATTGAAACGATTGATCTTGCTCAAATCTGTAGGTTTAGCCTATATGCTTTTCAATTTCCCTTCTATTAGCCTTCTTATTCTTGATGTTGTCTGAGTATATTCATCTATGTCTTTTTGTATAGACATTCTGGTGTGGTTTTATTTTTCTTCTGTTTTCTCTCGTATGTTCCACTAACATACAGGCGTGGATGCTTGTGTAGCACTTCTAGGTCTACTGTCTGCTCTTTTTCAGATAAACCTTCCTTTTTGCTGTGTCTAGGAGCAATAGAACAAATGAAATGTTGTAATTCTGTCTTTCTCTTCTCTAATGGTTTCTTCTTTTATGGACCAAAAAATGTGTTGGTGGCAACTTTATTTTTTATGAACTTTTAGTGCATTGATTTTGCTGTTAGTTCAAATTAGTTGAATTTCCCCCCTAAATATCATTGTTGTCTAATGGTTTCCTATTTACCCTTTTTATTTCTGTTATGTGTAAGTGTAACTAATTCTGAATGTTGTATATTTTTTATATTTTTTTGTATTATGGGGAATATTGGTCTACTTAATAAAAAAGATGCATTATATCATCTGTTTATCTTTCTGGTTGATCGCGTGGTGTAATGACGCGTCTTTCTGCAACTTTTCCCAAACTTTATGCTCTTTATATGGTGCTTTGGTTGTGGGCTTGTTGTGGATAGCTCTAGTTTTTCAAGCAACTTTTATTTTTTTTCAGAAATATGAAGGGTAGAGAAACTGCATAAATTATGATCTTGTTGCTTCAAAGTCTTGATTCTGTTACTGTTTATGGCTTGCTGGACACTAGAATTTGGCTTTTGGGCAAAATGTGGTTCCTTCACTTGTAAGTCTCTCCGAGTATGTGTTCCAGCGTTCGTGTTCTTGGTGAATTTTGGCTTCCTTTGAGTACATTTAATTTAGAAATCTGGGGTCCCAAAATTCAACATGTTTATACACTTCATAATACTTAAATTGATGATCAATTTTGGTTATATTTGTTGGTTTTATCTAATCAAAAGTAGCTTTAAAAATGCTTTTAAGGGTAATTAAATTGTTTTAATGTCAATTGTGTAAGTATATTTTTTATTGATAGGTCAGCTTCAATCTACCAAAGCTGGATGTGAGTTTTGTGCATCGTGAGCATGGTCTTTCTGTTGAAAACAACATCATGGGCATCCAGTTGAAAAGCACCAAATCACGATCCACTGAGGATCTTGGGGAGAGTACACGCCTTGATTTCCAACTGGAGTTTAGTGAAATTCATGTATGGAGTGTGACTGTTCATTTTGGCTGAGCATATGGTATAATTCCTACTTTTCAATGTTTTGTTTCTTGCTGACAAGTTTTCTTTTGCCTGATTGACATTGCAGCTTCTTAGAGAAGCTGGTTCTTCCATCCTGGAGATACTGAAGGTGGATTTGATCTCTTTTGTATATATCCCAGTACAGGTAAGTAACTTGAAATCCATGTAAAGTAGCTTTTGCATCACTGTAAAATCGGTATTGCTTTGTGTTTGCTCCAGCTGGCAAAATATACTCAAACTTAACAATGAAAATATTGCATGTGTTACACTTTTTGCAAGTAATTTATAGCAAAGGTTTTGAAAATATGGCTGTTGAAGCCTTGCCATTTATTACTTAAAGAGCAGTTTTGATGGGTACACAATGGCTAGTTTTATGCTTGAAATTATCATGCAAAAAACACATCTTTTTGTAAATGAATTTTTGCTGAAAATTATATATAAGTGGCAATATGTCAATGTCTGATAATAAGATGCAAAAATTATTGTGACTCTGATTGTTTTGTGCAATAGTATATTCTCTAATTATGATTGATATGTATACTTGGAGTTCAGGAAGTTTGCCTATATGCTTTAGAGAAAACTGTTGCTTCCCTTTTTCATTAATAAAGGAAACTATCACTAGAATGGGGATATATGAATTATGATTGAGGGATAACATGATATAATGGGCTAACCTAATGCTTCTGCTGTACTAATAATTAGGTCAAGTGCTAGTGTTACTAGTAAGAGCCCAAATCCACACATAATAAGACAATTGACCCTAATATTCTTCCAGATGGATTGGAAAAATAAATATATCCTCTTTTGAAGTGACAAAAAAAAATCTAGTTGCTAAAAAATGATACAAAATTCTCAAGAAAATGGGTGCGTTTTTTTTTTTTTGGGCACACTAAAAACTGTAACTTAATATGTGCTTATGTTTTGTCTTTTTCACATACTGCTTAATTTCTCCATTTTTTTGTTTTTATCTTTTGAGGTGTTATTATTTTATTTTTATTTGCATATGGAGTTTGAATATTCCTTTTTTTATTTGCTTTGGTAACTTACTGTTACTGTTATTGGGGATGCTTCCTCTGCATCAGCCAATATCACCTGTTAGAGCTGAAACTGAAATCAAGCTAGGAGGTACTCAGTGCAACATCATAATGAGCAGGTTAAAGCCTTGGTTGTTCCTCCACTCATCTAAGAAGAAAAAAATGGTACTTCGAGAAGAAGCTCCTGTTGTTGCAAGGTCTCAATCAATGGATGGCAAGACCATCATGTGGACATGCAATGTCTCAGCTCCTGAGATGACAATAGTGCTTTTCGATATGGCTGGTTCTCCTGTGTATCATGTAAGTATAATGGTTATATATACTTCTCATTATTGTAAAAATTTATTAAGAAGTATTAGATGTTGAAGCATTTCTAGAGATTGTTTCCAGTAGATGAGAAAGTTGTTAGATGTGAAGTGTTAAAATGCATGGTAGCACAATGCTGATAAGGATGAGATGAGGTATAGCCATGAAGCATCACTAATTATTTGTTTTGACTGTTTTCTTGAAGGGCGCCTAAGTGGTGATTTATACCTTGGATATATTAGTGGTTTGTTTTACATTTTTTGAAATTTAAATTCCTTTCTACCAATTTACCAAGTCATTATACCTCCAATATTGACATCTATCAAGTTCAGTTTTTTTGGATGTAGTTATTCTTGTTTTGCTTGTTATTTATTTCTTCTTAAGTTGATTTAAGTTAGTTGTATAAATAAGTTGACATTTGTTTTAATGCTTTCCAAATTTAGGGTTGCTCACAATCATCACATCTGTTTGCAAACAACATTTCAAATATGGGGACTACAGTTCACACTGAACTTGGAGAGTTAAATCTCCACTTGGCTGATGAATATCAAGAATGCTTGAAAGAAAGTGTTTTTGGTGTGGAATCAAATTGTGGCTCCATTATGCACATTGCAAAGGTTAGTTTGGATTGGGGGAAAAAGGATGTGGAATCATCTGAAGAAGATGGTTCTAGTTGTAGACTAGGTTTATCAGTTGATGTTACTAGTATAGGAGTATGTTTAACTTTCAAGCGGATTGAATCACTTGTATCAACAGTCATAACTTTTCAAGCTCTACTGAAAAGCCTCTCTGCTTCAAAGAAAAAATCAACTCATAGTCAGGGGCGTTTAACAAAATCTTCTGGAAAAGGAACTCAGTTTTTGAAATTCAATCTTGAAAGGTGTTCAGTACATGTATGGGGTGAGACAGGTTTGGAAAATACAATTATTCCAGATCCCAAGCGAGTTAATTATGGCTCACAGGGGGGTAGAGTTATGATAAATGTGTCAGCAGATGGTACCCCACGCAATGCAAATATAATGTCCACTATTTCTGATGAATACCAGAAGCTGAAGTATTCTGTCTCTCTAGAAATATTTCAGTTTAGTTTGTGTGTGAACAAAGAGAAACGGTCTACACAGATGGAACTTGAAAGAGCCAGATCTGTCTATCAGGAATATATGGAGGAAAATAGGCCAGTAACAAATGTGGCATTGTTTGATATGCAAAATGCTAAATTTGTACAGCGTTCAGGTGGGCTTAAAGACATTGCTGTATGTTCTCTTTTCAGTGCTACTGACATTACTGTAAGGTGGGAGCCTGACGTACATCTATCACTAATTGAACTTGTTCTCCAGCTGAAGCTACTTGTACACAACAGCAGGCATCAGGAGCATGGTAATGAAAACATGGTGGACGTGTCTCCTATGCAGGATGCTAATTGGAAAAAAGAAGCTACTATTGAATCAGGGCACCTTGAAAAGCAGAAGAAGAAAGAATCTATTTTTGCTGTTGATGTAGAAATGTTAAGTATTTCGGCTGGGCTAGGAGATGGAGTTGATGCTATGGTTCAGGTGCAGTCAATTTTCTCTGAGAATGCTCGTATAGGAGTGCTCCTTGAAGGACTTATACTTAGTTTTAACGGAGCTAGAATCTTCAAGAGTAGTCGGATGCAAATTTCACGAATTCCTAGTGTTTCTGCAAGTGCATCTGATACAAAAGGACATGTAGTCACAACATGGGATTGGGTAGTCCAAGGTCTTGATTTTCACATTTGCATGCCATACAGATTGCAATTGCGTGCCATTGATGATGTCATTGAGGATATGTTGCGAGGCTTGAAGCTCATAATTGCTGCTAAGACAAATTTGATTTTTCCTGTAAAGAAAGAGAGCTCTAAGGTTAAGAAACCTAGTTCAGTACAATTTGGATGCATAAAATTTTGCATACGCAAGCTAACTGCTGATATTGAAGAGGAACCAATCCAGGGATGGCTTGATGAACACTATCAGTTGCTGAAGAAGGAGGCTGCTGAGTTAGCTATACGGTTGAACTTTCTAGATGAATTTATATCGAAGGCAAAACTAGGTTCCAAATCAACTGACACTGTTAATTCTTCTCAAGAAAGTAAACTTTCTTTTAATAATGTTGAGGTTGATGTAAAAGATTCTTCTTCTATTGAATCCATGAGAGAAGAAATTTATAAACGATCATTTCGATCATATTACCAGGCATGCCGAAATCTAGTGTTGTCTGAAGGGTCTGGTGCTTGTGTAGAAGATTTTCAAGCTGGTTTCAGACCTAGTACTTCAAGAACATCTCTTCTTTCAATATCTGCAATAGATTTAGATGTATGCTTGAAAAAAATTGATGGTGGGGATGTTGGGATGATTGAGGTTCTGAAGAAGCTTGATCCTGTCTGTCTTGAAAATGATATACCATTTTCTCGACTGTATGGGACAAATATTCTCTTAAATACAGGTTCTCTTGTAGTCCTGCTTCGGAATTACACATTTCCTCTTTTCTCTGGAAGTTCTGGTAAATGTGAAGGGCGTCTTGTATTGGCTCAGCAGGTAAGTCTAAGAAATTGCATTGTTTCTCATTCTTCTAGATACACCAACTTTTCTTGTTTATGTTAATTGCATGTTCTGGTTATTCTTTGGTTAATAGGGTCCTGTTAATTTACATTAGGGAAGTGTAAATGGTTAACTGTTTCCAGAGAGAAGTGAATTCAAAGTTCTAAAATGCATCCTTTCAGAAATATCTGGATTGTTGTATACTTGGCCCCTCTTGAGCTAAATACCTTCCTAATAAACCCACAAAATGCTAAAACTAAAAAAAAAATAATTGTAAGACCAAAATATTATCTTTCCAGAAATATGTGATTGTCATACTTGACCCTTTTCAAGATGAAGTTGCACAAGAGAAGATACTGAACTGAGAAGTCCAATAGCAGAGGATAAGATACCGTCCTATAAAAATTCACAACTAAAAAAGTACATGATGGATTTAAGGTGAAAATGAGAAACAATAAAAACTTTCCCTGTAATATGTGCTCTTTTAGAAGATGACCACTTTATCCCATTTAAGGAGAAACAACAAAACCTTTCTGTAGAAAATGTGCTATGGATATAGTTCAGTTGTGTTTGGTTATGTGTATGTTTAATTATATTTTTTAAATGTTCACGAGAATGTATGTTTCCTGTTACTCAAACTGAATTCTTTTATCCCATTTCATTGTCTTTTACTTATTTATTAATTCATTTATTTAATCTAGGCAACTAGTTTTCAGCCTCAAATATATCAAAATGTCTTTGTTGGGAGATGGAGAAAGGTTCGCATGCTTCGATCAGCTAGTGGTACTACTCCACCATTGAAGACATACTCGGATTTGCTGATACACTTCAAGAAAGGCGAGGTGTCATATGGGGTGGGTTATGAACCAGCTTTTGCTGATGTTAGTTATGCTTTCACTGTAGCACTTCGGAGGGCTAATCTAAGTGTTAGGAATCCTGGTCCACTTATTCTGCCACCAAAAAAGGAGCGGAGCTTGCCATGGTGGGATGACATGAGAAATTATATCCATGGAAGAATTTCCTTACTCTTTTCTGAATCAAAATGGAATGTTTTAGCAAGTACAGACCCTTATGAAAAGGTTGACAAACTTCAAATTGTGACTAACTCTATGGAAATTCGCCAGTCTGATGGTTGTGTTTTTGTTTCTGCCAAAGATTTTAAGATTTTGTTAAGTAGTTTGGAGAGTTTGGCAAACAAACGTGGTTTTAAAATTCCAACAGGTGTCTCAGGTGCATTTCTGGAAGCTCCTGTCTTTACTCTAGAAGTTACAATGGACTGGGATTGTGAATCTGGAGATCCCATGAATCATTATTTATTTGCACTTCCAGTTGAGGGCAAGCCTCGTGATAAAGTATTTGATCCCTTCAGATCCACTTCATTCTCTCTTCGATGGAACTTTTACCTTAGGCCCTTTCCCCCTCCATCACAAGAACTGTCCTCATCTTCCATTGCCAGAGATATTGAAGGAGATGCTACTGCATTTGATGCCTCTCACATATCCCAGAATGTTTCACCTGTGTCCCCAACATTTAACTTTGGAGCTCATGATCTAGCATGGATTCTAAAATTCTGGAGCTTGAACTACATTCCTCCACATAAGCTGCGCAGCTTCTCTCGTTGGCCTCGTTTTGGTATTCCAAGAGTTGCCAGGTCAGGTAACCTTTCACTAGATAAAGTGATGACTGAATTTATGCTCCGCCTAGATGCCACACCAGCCTGTATAAAGAACATGCCTCTAGATGATGATGATCCAGCCAGGGGACTGACCTTTGCAATGACAAAACTGAAATATGAACTGTGTTACAGTAGGGGCAAGCAAAAGTATACTTTTGAAAGCAAGCGTGACATTCTTGACCTTGTTTACCAAGGTCTTGATCTTCATATGCTCAAGGCTTTCTTAAATAAAGAAGAATGTGCTAGTGTTGCCAAAGTAGTTAACATGATACGGAAAAGTTCGCAATCTGTATCCATGGACAAAATCCCCTGTGAAAAGGGTTACATGACAGAGAAAAATCGTGATGATGGATTTCTATTATCCTCTGATTACTTCACCATCAGAAGACAATCACCAAAGGCTGATCCTGCTAGGTTACTAGCATGGCAAAAAGTAGGAAGAAATGTTGAGACGACATATTTACGGTCTGGGTATGAAAATGGGAGTGAAACTGATGAACACGTGCGATCTGACCCAAGTGATGACGATGGTTACAATGTGGTTGTAGCGGATGATTGTCAGAGTGTGTTTGTTTATGGTCTCAAGCTTTTGTGGACTATTGGAAACAGAGATGCTGTTTGGGCTTGGGTTGGTGGTCTATCCAAAGCCTTTGAACCTCCCAAGCCTTCTCCTTCTCAGCAGTATGCACAGAGAAAACTACTCGAGGAAAACAAACAGCGTAATGGAGCTGATTTCCATCAAGATGATGTTTCTAAGTGCTCTCCCAATGGTAAAATTTCCAAGTCTCCTTTTCAGCATGCAAGCACTCCTGGATCGCTCTCATCTTCACCAAATTCAGTTAAAGTAGATAACTTTCCATCTGGTATGTCTCATTTGCTTTTGAGAATTTTTGTTAACTGCTATCAATTTGGAAATGCAAATTAGATCAGAGACTAGATAAGCATACATGATAAATATATAGTTAAATATACCATCTGCTACAACAAACAGCATTCACTACTTCCAAGATCATTGAGTTTATTGTTAAGCATAAAGTATTTTTTATTGAGTTTAATTATTTCCCATTTTGGTATACTGTCCAGTAAAAAAAGAGAACATTGATGATTCAGATGGGACTCGACATTTCATGGTGAATGTTATTGAGCCACAGTTTAATCTTCACTCAGAAGATGCAAATGTAAGTTTAAAAATTTGTGCACCCTTTAAAACATCAGATTTAGCTTTTGGTTTTCTGTTGTTTGACCTTCAGTTGTTCTTTTACAAATTCCTTATTATGTTCCCTTTTCATTTTATGTTCTGGTATTGTTAATCAATTTTCTTAGCACTTTGTCCTTTTTTCAACTAATAAACACCCTTTGTTTCTAGAGTTTGTAGAATTGGCTGAGTCAGATGGGCCAACCTGCATCTTAGAATGTGGATTTGAGCCTAACTTAACCTTATAAAACCGACTTGTGTGGTGGGGGTTGCCCTCCACTTATATATACTAATTTAGCAATATCACTAGTTGATGTGAGATCTTGAATACACACCACATGATAGCAAAGCAGCAGCAGGTGAAACTGGTGGCTGGAAATTAGGTCCTTCAGGTGGGTAAGAGAGATCCCTTTTGCACAAAAAACAGTGATAACCAATTGGTTTAAGTGTTAAAATTGAATCTACCACCAAAGATGATACACTTAAACCAATTGGTTATCAGTGTTTTTTGTGCAAAAGGGATCTCTCCCACCCACCAGAAGGGCCTATTTTCCAGCCACCAGTTTCACCTGCTGCAGTGCTATCAAGTGGTCACACCAACACTTTTTAAGCTAGTTGCATGGTTAATATGGTAGGTGACCTGTAGCCCTTAATGGATCTTGGATAGGCTCTAATACCATTTTAAAATGTGGGTTTGAGCTTAACTCAACCCTACAAAATTGGCCTATAAGGTGAGATTTGTCCTCCACTTATATACACTAATTTGGCCATATCACTAGTTGATACAAGATTTCCATCACTGCATTAAGCTTGACTCACTTTTGAATGGTCTAAATGAGCTTAGCTGATTTGAATGGACACCGTTATTTGCTTTTCTTTTTTTTTGGTGATTGTCATAGACCCAAAAAACAAAAAACATCAATTGAATGTTCCAACTGAAAAAGGTACATTACATATCTGAGAAAACTGGGAAGCAGAGGAACCCTTACAATTGGGTATGATATGGCATGGCACAAATGCATTCATCTCGAGAGACTAAGGAAATATGATCAAATTTATTCATTTCAATCATGCTTTATGAGCACAAATTAACTTGGAGTTTTGCTTTAGATACAGGTATTCGTCAATTTTTTAAAAAGTATAATTGGACAGAATTGCATATATCTAAATAATTGAAGATTGTAAAATGCATATGTACATTCATTACATACACATTTGTATGCGTAAATGTTTGTCTTTTTATTTGTTTCTCCTTGCCAGATATACTAATGGATAGGTTAGTCTTGTTGCTTTGGCTATTTTGTTTGTTCTTTCTATGTTTCTTTGCATTTTTATGATGGAGAATATTTCTTCTTGCCTTTTCTACATTTTTTCCCCCAAAAGAAGTGATATTAATAATAGGAATAAATAGCAGCACAAAAGGATGGAGGATAAGGAATCCTCAGACCAGATAAAGAAAATGAAAATGAAAACACAAGCAAAAATATAAATGTAATCAACTTAGAAGAGACGTTCAATATCTTTGCTTATCTGAAGTATTGATCTCCTTAAATAAACCATGTGTTGAACACCAACGAGAAGCCATATACACAATTATATCCCAAAGAAGATTTTAAGGCAAAGATACACCCTTGAAGATACAAGCATTCCTTTTCTACTGCACAAACTATAAAATCCTGTACATGTTGCTACAAGGTGTTGTTTTCTCTCTTATTGCCAAACCCTTTAAAGTGAACATGAAGGAACCGATTCAACAAACTAGGACAAAACTAATACCAAAACAGCTTATTCCAAAGGCAGCTCACAGCTGAACAATGGAGTACTTAGTGAAGAAAAATCTTTGATTCAGAACTGCACATAACAAAAAACAATAACGATGATGGAGAATATCTTAACCTCATTTTTATAACCTTTGTTGATTCCCCCTCCACTCTTATACATATCTTCTGCCCTCTAATAAATTTTCTTCTCTTATCAAGAAAAAAAAGGTTAAATATTTTTCTTTTACTGCTGAATTTTCAGTCCCTTTTTCCTCTTTTCTCAAATAATAAAATGTATGTACTATCTAGTACACCTTCTCTTGTATTAAAATAAATGAAGTGTCTAACTATCTGTTTTAACTGCAGATTTGCAAGAATATATAGCTATGATTATGTATGTGATTGTTTCTTGTTTTACGTCATTGATACTTTATTTGAATTTTTTATTCACTTACTGATACCGTAGACATCACCCATCCTTTTAAGATCCCAATTATTTTTTTTGTCAAACAGGGTAGATTTTTGCTTGCTGCTGTAAGAGGCCAGGTTTTAGCTCGGTCATTTCATTCAGTCCTTCATGTTGGTTATGAGATGATTGAGCAAGCACTTGTTACTAAAGATGTTCATATTAATGAATACCAACCTGAAATGACGTGGAAAAGAATGGAATTCTCTGTTATGTTGGAGCATGTGCAGGCTCATGTTGCACCAACGGATGTTGACCCAGGAGCTGGATTGCAGTGGCTTCCAAAAATTCTCAAAAGCTCTCCAAAAGTAATGCGTACAGGTGCTCTTCTTGAAAGAGTTTTTATGCCTTGTAATATGTACTTTCAATATACAAGGTACAAAGGGGGCACTCCTGAACTCAAGGTGAGTCATTCCATGCCTAATCTGTTAACATATGAATATGTATTTTTCCCCTTGGTAAATGCATGTGATCCTTAGATATGTCATTTGTCATGGATGTGGTCAATACTCTTTCATTTTTTTTTTTTAAATTACTGCAGGTGAAGCCCTTGAAGGAGCTCATATTCAATTCTCATGATATAACAGCTACAATGACATCACGCCAGTTTCAGGTCATGCTGGATATATTAACCAACCTTCTATTTGCACGCCTGCCAAAGTAAGGACAAATCTATTGTGCTTGCTCTCATTCTAAAACACTTTTATCTATTCACCACCTACTCTAAACACTAATGTATATTGTGATTCACCCCTCATCACCTATTTATCTCACTGTTTGATATCTAAAATTATAATGATTTATTTATATTTTACACCATTGATCTTTCAAATTTAGTTTTGCCAATTAGGTTTGGTCGTTTTGAATGAAACATGTATATCCCACTGTATTAATGCCTACATAACTAAGATTTTATTTGGGTCAGATTTGTTAGATGGTATTCTCTTTGGATAGAACAATATGGTGTTTTTTAGGTGTAAATCAATGTTAAATAGCAGCCATGACAACATGATGGTGGTATGTGGTGGTTGAAATCACTTGGGCCGCCTCTTCCTTGGACTGATTTTGCTGTGACATTTACCAACGTCTCGCTGATTCCATGTGAAAAATTGACCAAGACAACAAACTATAGCATTTGGGTCACCATTGTCTAGTTCTAGTTCCAAGGCCAAGACTGTGCTTATCACTTGACCACCCAAGCTAGGGATATTCCCACAAAGGATTAAGCTCATTGGTAGTAGATTGATGCGTATTTACGCAGTGTCCTCGGGTTCGCTATTGCTCTCACCCTTCAACCTTAATACCAAGTTTCTCCAACTTGTTATGAGGTCTAGATCAATGCAAAGAAAGTCTATTCTAATGATGCCCATCATCTCTATAGTGTAGTGACTAATCTGATGTCTACCAATTTTAGAGAATATGGATATGCAAACATATCTTGGTAAGCTTGATCACTTGATTGTTGATTATGAAAATATCATGCCCTTTACTAGTGATGCAAAGACTTTTTACAAATAGTGCAAACAATTTTTCATGGTACTTCCCATTGTTGATCTTTGCTTGACCTTGATGCGATATCAAATTGTATAATGTTTGGTCCCATTGTTCCTACTTATGATATAGTTAGTGAACAATTGTTAGTCACTCCACTTTGCATGATTTCGGGCTTTCCTTCGCCATTTAATGTCTCCTCTACTCTTGTCTCCAACTCTTCTTAACATGGTGGACATCACAACAACTACTGCAATCGCCAAGGCCATGTTGTAGCAATCTGCCTCGCTAAGGCCATGTTGTAGCAATCTGCCTCACCAAGGCTTGAGAATAGTTGAAGGTAGTCCATGTGGCCCAAGTTGCCTCCGTTGCCCCAACTAGTGAGTGATGTTACTATTTTTGCTACTGAGTGTAGTGATTTTCTTAGTTTCTAGCAACTTGCCAACAATTGGCACTGGCATCACAATTGGACAACGGTGGCCTAAGTGTATTATTGTAGTAGTGGACAACGGTGGTCACCAGAAGGTGGTGAGGTGTGATTGTGTTGTAGAAGGGAGGGCACAACGGCGGTGAACTAAGGTTCGTAGTATTGTTCACACATAAAGGGAAGACATACTTTAGGGAAAAAACTAGGCTTTTTATACCATATAGAATTTACAGAAAATGTGTATCGAGACCAAATGTACAATGCTTTATTTATAATCAATGATCATACATTTATGGGAAAAAATGAACGTAATCCCTAATTTATGGCTATGCAATATTTCCATATTTCCTTATTTTATGAAAAATGCTTAATACAACTTTAATCCTTCTATTTGTCCAATCCGTAATTTTGATCATCTTATTTTAAAATAGAGACATTCGGTCCTCCTATTTTAGCAAATTTGTTATTTTGGTACAATCTTCAATTTTTATTACATTTATTTCTTACATTTAATTAATTAAATCATTTTTTGATGGTATCTTAAATGAATATGTTAAATCTAGGATTCAATTAAACCAAAATAAAAGAAATAAAATGCACGTAAAATTGAGGATTAGACCAAAATTGTGGATTTTCTAAAATAGGAGTACCAAATGTCTCTATTTTAAAATAAAGAGACCAAAGTTTTATTTAAGCCTTTATGAAAAATAAAACCATATCTTTAACAATAATATTGATTGGTTTAAAGTTCGCTTTAGGACACGTTTTCCTTTGTGGTCAAAATTACTTGTTTGTCTATTTCTTGCTATGGCTGCCATTCAACAAATCTCTCCACCAATTAGACATTAAAAATGTCTTCTTGCATGGTGAGTTGAAGAAAGAGGTTTATATAGATGAACCACCAATTTTTACTGTTTCAAGTGTCTCTCAAACTGTCTGTTGTCTTTGTCGCTTCTGCATTGTTTGAAGCAATCTCCCCATGTTTGGTTTGTCCGTTTTAGCTTTGCCTTGCTCAAATTTGGTATTATTTATTGTGAGGCTGTACATTCTATGTTTTCCCTTTAATTTCCATTTGGCCTGTGTGTTTATCTTATCATCTATGTTGATGATATTGTTGATGACTCAGATGGAATCCTCTAGTTTAAATCCCACGTCCATAGTCAATATCAGATGAAAGTGTTGGGCTCACTTAAATGTCTTTTAAGCATTGAGGTTGCTCAGTCCTCTATTGCCATTGCCATTTCTCAACAAAAGTATGCTTCAGATATTCTAATCAAGATTGTATGCTTAATTGTTGCCCCAATGAAAATCTTTGGACCCCAATGTCAAGCTTCTTCCAGTTTAAGGGGAGCCATTGAAAGACTAGAGTAGATATCGATGTCTTGTGTAGACTTAATTACCTCATTGTTACTAGATTTAACATAACTTTTGCAATTAGCATGGTAAGTCAACTCTTGAAGGTTCCTTTTGATAGTCATTGGGATGATGTCATGTGCATACTTGGATAAATAAAAAATGCACCAAGCCATGTACTAACATACAAGGACAAAGGCAATGCCAAAATTTTTTGTTACTCGGATGTTGATCGAGCAAGATCACCATTAAGTCCATTTCTAGGTATTGTTTTCATATTGAAGGGAAATTATCTCATGAACAAGCAAGAAACAAAATATTGTTACAAGACTTAGGCAACTTCTCCAATAACTATAATTTGGTGAAATTCAAGATACTAAATTCATCTTTGACAATCAAGCCTAGAGCTATTAAAGTGGGCTAGCTTGACTCACACTAGTTGGGCTACCCACAGGTTGCTCAAAGTGAAACCTGACTCATTTATTGGCGAGCCAAGAAATAGCCAACCTGGCTTGACCCAATGTGTGTTGGTGGGTTAAATGAGTTGTCTCACCTAAATAAAAGTAATAAAATTCAAAGATGATAACAATTAAACATTTAATTTTAAAATAATGTTGCATTATTTGTAATTGTAAAGGATAATTACCAAATAATTAAGGAGGGTCAGTAATAGTAAAGTGACTATTTTGTTAAACCCTCAACTTGTGAGTCAATTCAACCCAACTCGGGTGAGTTAGGTTATAAGTGAGCCAACCCACTTTCACTTTTTTATAATTGAGGTGGGTTGATTTTTACCAACCTATGGCTCAAACTTGTGGTGGGCCAATTTGATTCACGGGTTGCAACTGACTTTGATAACTCTCATCAAGCCACTCTTCACAGTGCATCAAATCTTGTCTTTCATGAATAAACTAAGCATAGAGATAGATTGTCATTTTGTGAGAGAGAATGTGTTCTCAGGAGAAATCACGATTAACTTTGTCAAATCTAATGACCAACTAGCAGATATGTTAAAAAAATCTCTCAAAGGTTCTTGTTTTGACTACATTTGTAAGAAGCTTGATTCATAGGAGATATATGCTCTAACTCGAGGTGGAGTGTAAATATATGCTGTTAATAGGGAAATATGGAGATATTTCTTTGCTAGAAATTAGGGATTTTTCTACTCTTTGTATCCTTAATTGTCACTTCAATTGTCTTTGTATTTGATTGTAAATAAAGAATCATATGTTTGGGTAAGACACACATTCAGTAAATTCTTTAGTAGATTTAGTTTATTTGGCATGGTGAGTATGTACATCAGCATTGTCCTATGATTATAAACCTCTAAACTACCTTTATTGTAGACACAAATATGAAACAGTGGTTGGACGTTTATTGATGCAGCAATAATTTTCTTTTTAAATTTACTCTTCATTAGTTCCATGAACATATTTATATCAATCTCATGTTTTTATTTCATAGTTTAAGTTTCAGTTTAGATAATCTAGTTAGTTATGTGATTATTATTCAAGATGTGATCTCTTTTTGCCCATCAAGAAATTTAAACATAGTCCAGGATGTTGTGGTATATGATGAATTCTTCAAATTAAATGAGTGTATTGTACACATTGTAGGCCTCGAAAAAGTAGCTTATCCTTTCCTGCCGAAGATGATGATGTTGAAGAGGAAGCAGATGAGATGGTTCCTGATGGTGTTGAAGAAGTAGAACTTGCAAAAATCAATCTTGAAAAAAAAGAGAGGGAACGAAGATTGATACTTGATGATATTCGAAAATTGTCTCTTTGGTGTGAACCTTCTGAGGATCTAAATCAAGAAAAGGAAAGTGACTTATGGATGATATCTGGTGGAAGATCTTTGCTGGTAAGAAATGAATCTTTTTAACAATCTTTTAATTGATGTGACTGGAGAATTTTATTCAAAGTATAGATGCTTGTTCCTAAATATTTTGGTCCTGCTGTAGACAAAAAAAGAAATCAGGCAAGTCCTTTGCTTGGTGATATTTTTATGGTTTCTGTACTTGAAATATTCGTATCTATTGGCATAGGTTGATTATTAGCTGTTAGTAGTAAATTAAGGATACGAAGTCACTCTTTAATATAATAGAAGAGTGAAAGCTTCATTATCCTAGTTAGAGATTTTAATTTATAGTATAATAGTAGATTCCTTTATAATTGAATTTTAGATTGTATTTTTTATCTTGTTAATGAAATAAACACTTCATGTCTACATGTTATTATATATCCACTGCATGTTGATATGTCATAGTGAGATAAAAATTGATTTAATATATACTTACAAATGTAATACATTAGGAAAAAAAAGTAATAACTAAGATAGTAGTACTTTATAATGAAATGTCATATTTTAATTTAAATATAGAAAAGGAGACATGATAAAAAATAATGATTTCAATTTATTTATAAAATAATACAAAATAATATAAAGAAATTACTGCACAGCTATATGATTTTTTAAATTTTTTGGGCCACGGGTCGTCACCACCTCTGGCCTAGGCCTAGGGCTTCTGTTACTGCATTACACACTTCACCCACTATAATAGTAAAAAAGGTGTTTCATTTTTCATTGGCATTTGAGAAAGCTTAAGCTTTCACGAGTAAATTCATTCTGCTGTTATGTTTGTGATTTAGTTTTGAGATGTGTAGATTATTTTTGTATACACATATTTCAGATGACAAATGTGCATACCTAATCAACAACACTCCAACATTGGCAGGTCCAGGGACTGAAAAGAGAGCTTGTAATTGCTCAAAAATCTAGAAAGGCAGCATCCGCGTCATTAAGGATGGCTCTTCAAAAAGCTGTGCAACTACGACTAACAGAAAAAGAGAAGAACAAAAGTCCTTCCTATGCTATGCGCATATCTTTGCAAATTAACAAAGTTGTTTGGAGCATGCTTGTTGATGGTAAATCCTTTGCTGAAGCTGAGATTAATGACATGGTAAGAATTATTCTTTAAACCCTGCTCTTTCTTACTTCTCTCTATGTTTCCTTCCAAAATTTAGCGAGTCCACCTTAAATTTTCTTCTCTTGAAGTATATGCTGCTATCTCAATCCTAGATCTTCTATGTATCAAGTCTTGCTTAATATTTATAATTATTAGATACATTCTAAAGGTTCTTGTATTAATGTATGCTTATTTTAGTTTATTTTGTATAAATCTTTACTTTTTCTGTCCCTGAGAGAGAGCTTTAAAAAAAGTTGATTATTTCTAGCAAAAAACTATTCTCAAACATGGGCTAAGGCTTTCCCATGATTAGATGATATTAATTGAAGGCATTCTTACACGACTACTATTTTCCTTCTACCTTTAGTAAGCCATTGAATGTTTTATCCCTAACTGCTATGGGGGACCAAGTAGAAATGACATTAGTCTTATCTAGTTTGGTTGTTCTTTCTTGTCCTTGTTCCTTTGTTTGAAAATGGTGTTTCTTTGCTAGCAATTTGTTCTGTAACTTCATTTTTTTCTTTTTGGTCACAATTTGGAAGATTATACTAATTCTGTTTCATGTTGCCAAATACTTAGATATATGACTTCGACCGGGATTACAAGGATGTTGGCATTGCTCGGTTTACAACAAAATATTTTGTTGTCAGAAACTGCCTGCCTAATGTCAAGTCTGATATGCTTTTGTCAGCATGGAATCCTCCATCTGAATGGGGAAAGTATGTAATTTTTATTGGACTTTCTCTTAATTCATTGGTACTTGTGTTGATGTTCTAATATTTGTTGCCTTGCTGTTCTAACTTCTATATGGTTTTAAAACTGGACCAACTATAGAATTGATGAAGGTACTGCTTCATAGTTCATGGTTGAATCAGCAAAGAAAATATATATTTTTTACATTATATAATATATTAATCAATAAAATGATATATTGTAAAAAAAATTAGGTAAATTTTTAAATTTACACGAGGTTCATATTACAAGTACACAACATAAAAAAATTCATAATTAATAATTAAATAATAGAAGTCTATAGATATATTTCATATATGATTCATTTATTTAATAAATGTTTTAGAATAAAAAAATTTAAAGCTCTTATAATTTGGGTTTGAGCCAAATTCAACCCTCACAAAACCAACTTGTGAGGTGAAGGTTGTTCCTCACTTGTATACACTATGTTTGTCTTATCTCTAGTTAATGTGAGACTTGGATTTTTTCCAATAAAAGCGGTTCAAACTGGTTTTCTACATGAATCCTTACCTAGTTTGGGTTGGTTCTTGATGGGATCTTTGCTCCACCAATTTTCTGGGTAGTCTGAACCAGTGATCTGACCAATTCTTGGTCCAATGCCCAGTTTTAATGACTATGCTTCTATGCATTGTCTTAATCATTGGAGATAAGTTATGTTTTGAGGTTGATTGAGGTTCTAATTCAATTCCATCCTTTTCTCTCTTTATTCACCTGTTTTTTGTGCTTGTGGTCATGGTATACTTTTACAAGCATAATAAGACAGAAGTGCTCCTGTTTTCAGCACCAGAAGGTTGTATGATACTGCTCCTCCCCCCTCCCCCCCTCCCTCATTACTTTATTACTAGTTTAAAAGAGGATGTACCTCCTTGCATATAAAAGCAAAACTATTGTTCTAATAAATGAGAAATATCCAATAGTATTTTGATTTCCATGTGTCTCAGCTGATGTTGTAGCCAATCTCTACAACATCGACCTTGCACTACTGTCATTGTCCCCAATCTGCCCTCCCTTTGTCAGTTTTGGGTCTTGTGCCTCCTGCATTTCAGTGTCTTGTGTCATTTCTATCCTCTTGCTGACCATTGGCCTTTGTCACTTGTAACAACCTATCGTAAGGGGCTTCAGGGGGTTGATGCTGCTGCCTTCTCTTGACATACCTAAATGTGAACTGGCTTCTTGTCCTAGAGACCCAGACACGGTTTGAGTGCCACCAGTTTATTGTCCCAGATGTGATTTGGCCTCAGTTTTGTCCCAAATGTGGTCTGCCTCGTTCTCAGTTCTAGCTTAGGTCTGGCTAAGGTCCTTGTCTCAATGCGGTTTGGCTATGCCAATTTCTATTCCCTGATCTTGCCCTTGCTGTCTTTAGTCCAGGGTGCTCTGCCTTTGTGTACTTCTGAAACCATTCAGATTTCAGTGTTTATTATCATGGGATTCTCTATCCACCGAAAATATTCCTTAGATGGATTTTCCGCAATGGGTCATACAGTGATGAATTGACTGAATTGTATCAGCCTCCCATTATGAATCCTATCAATGGTTATTTTCTCTTATCTCACTAATGAGTCATGAGGTTATGAATTCCTTCTTCAGTCATGCAACAATTCAACTATGTCTTTGGGATGACAATCATTCCAGCCATGTTTGCTGGAGCCCATATTATGTGTGTGTTTAAAGGATTTGTTTGTAACAAGCTTAAAGATTAATGAGATTTAGCTTGAAGGAGAGAGAATATATGAAAATATCATTATGTCTAAAATAATTTGGAGTATCATAGATTATTTCTTGGGATTAATTTCCACATTTCATTATCATCTTACGATTTGTTTATGCTAAAATAAAAGAAAGAGGGATTATTAACTGAGAACCGTGTGTTTAAATCCATAACGGATGTGTGTTTATATAAATTAATTACATTAATTATACATAAATAGAAGATATTTTGTTTCCTTTAAATCAAAGATTATGTGTCTATAAACTGCAATTATTAATAAATCAAAATATTATATTATGATTTTCAATATTTTCCCTCAAGCTAAAGCTTATTAAGCTCTCAGCTTGTTACAAGATAGTAATTTATTCCTAGTAAATAAATAGAAAACAAAAAAATTGAGCTCCACCAAAAAAACAATAGTTTGAAAAACAACTCAGGGATGCTAGAGAAGTTGGAGACAGAGACTAAAAAAAATAGTATAGCCAGATAGAAATTCACAGCAAGCAAAACAAGGTCCGTTCTTCTTGAAACTATATTTGGAAGCTTTAAACTAAAAATGTTGGAGACTCAAATTATTCAAACTTGAAACAAAGTCTATGCCTTCTAGGACAGAGACGAAAACAATGCATGTGAGACATATTTGGGACTAATGCGCTTGGGACATAGAAAGGAACCAACACATCTGGGACATAAATGGGGGCCTGTGCATCTTGGACAAAGACAGGACCAATGCATCTGGGACAAAGATGGAGCCAATGCATTTGGGACAAAGATGAGATTAATGCATTTTACGAATTGTCAGTTCAGAAGATTCTAACCATGATTATGGTCTTGTCAAATAACTCACTAACAAAGTGGTAGTGGCCAACACAGGGGATGGCAATAAAAAATTTCTTTGCTGGAAAATGAGTGGTGAGCAAAAGAGAAAATTAAAGTTGTACATGATTTATCAAACATTTATTTCTAGGGACAGTAGATCCACAAGACAAATATGATTCTTGATATCACTTTATCAGGTTATAGATATCATGTTAAAATAAAAGAAACAGAGAGATAATTAATTGAGAACGAGATAATTAACTAAGAACGTATGTGTGAATACACAGAGGATGTGTGTGTATATAGGTTAATTACATTAATTATACATTAATAAAAGATGTTTTGTCTCTTCTAAATCAAAGGTTATGTGCCTATAAACCACAATCATTAATATATCAGAATATTATATTTTGATTTTCAACTGTTTCCGTATTTAGTTAGGAGTATGATCTACTGTTAGTATAAAATAAGGGATAATGCCCTATGTTGATCATCACATTGTAACGCATCATATCATACTAAGTCACTGTCAATCTTAGTATATATTCTGTCTATGTTCTCTTCTTTTGTGCCCTCAATACCTAAAACCTTATAATTTTAACAATCATAACAATATCCTATCTATATATATTACTGTCCAGCAAGCTGCAATTTCTTTTTTAGTTTGGCATTTTGATGGAGGAAAAGTGGTGATCAGAAGCTTCATCATTCTTATATCTGAATTATATTTCTCTTCAAACAAGAGAATAGCCATCTCTTGTCATGAATTGCTTGAACCATTTCATAGTTAGATTTACTCTGTTAGCTAAGTTATATGATGTGAATCTCTCTTGAGGAAGGAATGTCTAGTGCTTTTGGACAATTTGCTTAGGTGCAGTTATTCCATTGCATTTTTTTTAAATGTTAGGTGCAGTATAGTGTTATAAGATAAGTGAGACCAATTAATGATGGCTTTTAGCTCATTTTGTAAAGGGATATCTTTCAACAAAGCTGGCACAAGACTTCCAAAGTCATGTCTATTCCATTGAATAAGGAAATATGTGATAGCTAGTTGTGTTATTCAGTGTTTTTGGCATGGGATTTCCTGCCATTACATAGAGCTCATACAACAACAGTATGTTTTGGATGCAATTCAAACTCTTAAAAGTGGGCAGATTCTTCTTGGTGATTGCTTTGCTATATGTTTGTATCTGAAGTAGTTCATTTGGAGGATGGCTCTCTGAAGAATTTTGTAATTTATACTAAAAAATTTTATATACATTTTTAAAGGGTGAGCAATTGCATATTAAATTCCGCTGTGTCTATTTGTTGCAAGTATCATATTGCATGACTGTCTCCTTTTTTAAATTCTTTTCCAGGAAGGTGATGCTTCGAGTGGATGCACAACAGGGAGCTCCAAAGGATGGGAATTCTCCCCTTGAACTTTTTGAGGTAATAAGTTCTTTAGGTCTTTTGGATCCTTAAACTAAGGGAAAATCAGTACAGAGAAATAGAATTCATTCTTATCCAAATTTGTGGTTTTTCTTTTTGCTATTTCTTTTTGGTGGTCATTGATTGTCATACTTATCTCAAGTAGATCTGAAGATAATATAATATTGCCAAGTCAGTATCAGAATGTTTTTGTGCTCTGATTCTCTCCATATATTGAAGATTTGTTAGAAGACATGCCTGGTGGGGCATTAGTGTGAGAAGGAATTTATAATATTGCACATACGATTTAAAGCTGAACATTAGTATGTCACTACTAAAGTTTTGTAGGCTTTAATGTGGCTGGCACATAAGTGACCTGGTTAGGTTCTATCAGCAAAGGTCTTCCATAAACATGCCTACGACACTCCTTTCTTTACGTGAAATTCATATTCATATTGAACAGCCAATTGCAATGACAGAGTAAATGTAAAAATCAAGGAGCTAGAAAATGTTAAACTACTTTGTGTGTTATTCAGAATCCAAGACTAAACTTGCTATTATTTGTGAGAGGTTTGCTTAGAATGTCTAGATTGGTTCATCTTGTTTCTTATTTAACTTACTTTTCACTATAGGTAGAAATTTACCCCCTTAAGATCCATTTAACAGAGACGATGTACAGAATGATGTGGGAATATTTCTTCCCAGAAGAAGAACAAGATTCCCAACGTCGACAGGTTAGTTTAGGATTACAAATCTCATATTATGATGTCTTCAAAAACCAAGACTAAGTTAGCAGAAAAACTATGTCAAAAGTTAAAACAGTGGCTATATGTACAGGAAGTTTGGAAGGTTTCAACCACTGCTGGTGCAAGGCGTGTAAAAAAAAGTTCATCAGTTCTTGAAGCTTCTGCTTCAAGTAGTCACTCAATAAAAGAGTCTGAGGCTTCATCCAAATCTGGCATATCTGCAATGCTGTTTCCCACAAGTCAGCCTTCGGTCCATGTTGACTCAGCTCAAGTGAGTATTTGATTAATTGTCTAATACATGGTTCTCAGGTCGGATTATTAATAATATCAGCTAGGGAGGAAAATAACTTTTTCTATTCTTATGTTCTCCCAATTTATTAATTTTAGATACTTGATTTCTCAAGGAGTTTCTGAAACCTGATTGCAGGCATCCAAAACACAAAATGTCAAAGCAAACCCTGGTACTGGTACAACCCCTGAGTTGAGAAGGACATCATCTTTCGACAGAACTTGGGAAGAGACTGTGGCAGAATCTGTAGCTAATGAACTTGTATTACAAAGCTTCTCTTCCTCGAAAAATGGCCAATTTGGTTCTACTGAGCAACAAGATGAAGCTGGTAAGAATAAATCAAAAGATTCAAAAGGTATGAAAGGTGGTCGCTCATCTCATGAAGAAAAAAAAGTGGCCAAGTCGCATGAAGAGAAGAGGTCTAGGCCACGAAAGATGATGGAGTTTCACAACATCAAAATTAGCCAGGTTGGATATTTTGGGCCGTTTAGTAAAATTGTTATCTATCATAATTTCTGATGCAACAATTCAAATTTCAGCTAAATGTCATGGATTATTTTCTTACAGGTTGAGTTATTGGTTACATATGAAGGGCAACGGTTTGTTGTAAATGATCTCAAATTACTGATGGATCAATTTCATCGAACTGAGTTTACTGGAACTTGGCGAAGACTCTTCTCACGAGTTAAGAAGCACATCATCTGGGGTGTCCTAAAGTCTGTAACTGGAATGCAGGTGTTGAATGACTTACGGTCTCCTCTCCTTTCATTTTGTTGTTAATAGCTATATAAAACCCTGTTGTTTTCCTTTTTACTCATATCAGCTGTTTTTACCTACCACTGCAAATTTAGGTGGACATTATAAAACAACCATGCAATAGTAACTTAACAGAATAGGAGCTTGAGTGAAATTGTTACTTTCTTATTTCCTTTAAAATAGCCTTTACCTATCAAGAAAAGCGCATTATCAATAACATAGGTCTATTTGGTGGCAACTTCAATTGTTCTACTGAAATCCTTTAAACGTGTCTCTTTTATATGGTTTATGTAGGGTAGGAAATTTAAAGACAAAGGTCAGAGTCAGCCCACTGGTGCTGGTGTTCCTGAAATTGATCTTAATTTTAGTGACAATGAAGGTCAGGCAGGAAAATCTGATCAATATCCACCATCTTGGCCTAAACGGCCAAGTGATGGTGCAGGTGATGGATTTGTAACATCCATTAGAGGATTGTTCAATACTCAACGCCGCAAGGCCAAGGCATTTGTACTCCGAACTATGAGGGGAGAAGCAGAGAATGATTTTCAAGGTGATTGGAGTGAAAGTGATATCGAGTTCTCTCCCTTTGCTCGGCAGCTGACGATCACAAAAGCTAGAAGGCTTATTAGGAGGCACACTAAGAAGTTCCGTTCCAGAGGGCAGAAAGGTTTGTTTGTCACTTCCATGCTAATGCTTTTGTTGTTTATGTCTACCTAATATTCATTTGTTTCATGGACAGCTTTTTTTTTTTTTGGATTTTGTTTATAATATATTATTCAAAAGAAAGGGGAGAAAGTATATGTATGGCCAAAAATTTATTATTAATAGGATAAGAAATCCCCCTACAAAGAAAAAAAAGCAAGCAAACTATTAGGGCTCAAGGAAAGAGGATGCAACAAAGTTGTCTTCTCTCTCTACATGTAAGTAATATAATTCTCTTGACAAAACTATGAGCAAAGCACCAAAAAGAAGCCATATACACAATCCTATCTCAAAACTAACAAATTGAAAAGACATTTGAGAGTACCGGCATTCAAAAATAGCTATGGGCATAAGCATAAGTTCGTAGTCTATTCTTGCCAAAACCTTTTTTATTGGTCTCTGGTTCTAAGAAACCAAGCACCAAACAATACAAGGCTATGCCCAAAACATGACCCAATTGGAAACCTTGCCAAAACTTTCTGAACAGGTGATGAGGATTTGCTCCATAGTGAAAGGAAATACCATGTGTTCACCAAGAATTCCTAAAAACTATTCCATTTAAAACTAGCTGATTTACAGTACACACGTGAATGCGCTACTGTTACTGAACCTAGCCTGCATGTCTGAAAGAAAGAGAAGTCTGAGGTCTAAAAATCCATCTGTAGTAATTCTGTTATTTATAGAGTACAGCCATCCAAACAGAAGGCTTGCTTTGGAGTGAGGTTTGAATTTCCAAATGGGTTTTTGAGAGGAGCTCCGATGACTAGGAAACTGAGTGTTCGTGAATAGGACTTATATAGAAGTCTGGCCAAAAAACTCAAGGTCCTAATTCTCCTTTAGACAAAACTTGTGTGCAGTGTATATAGGCTTTTTGGTTTTGTTGTCCGATCAAAATTGAAGTTTCATCTCACTAACCCACCACACCAACCTTTAATGCATAGGTTATCCGGATGAAACTCCAATTTTGATTATTGAACAACACCAAAAGTACCTATGGTATTGCACCTATATTTTCTCCTTAATTGTTTAGAAAGACATGTAGAGTTTAAGTTTTTATGAACTATATTTTGGCCTTTTAGGTTGTACGAGTTAAGGGATTGTTGTTGTAATTTTCTTTGGATTATTCAATGCTCTTTTTCTAAACATAGTCCTAAAGCTATGCTAAACCATTGATGCCTCTTCTGTTGAACCTTAATGTGCAAAGTTGGAACTCCTCTTTTTAATTTCTTTTCTTCCCTCTTTCTTGATCAATTCCTATTCTTTTGGGTTGATTGCTTGAATAAATTAAAAGCTTAATCGGTTGTAACTTCATTAATTTCTATATTACTTTGTTGGATTACTCGGATTGCTAACTCATGGCTGTTGCTATACTGAGACTATTTTTGTTGAAAATTAGAATTTAATATTCTGGTTCATTAATAATTGCAGTTTATAGGTACATAATTTTTGATCTAGAGGAAACAAAATATCTTCTATTTATATATAATTAATGTAATTAACCTATATAATACGCATTTGTTATGTAATCAAACACAGTTTTCATTCGATTATCATTCTATTTTCTTTTATTTTAACAATTTTTAATATGAATTACACTTGCATTTATTTAAGCTGTTTGTGAGGTGCTGTATCTACTTCCTAAACTACGTTCCCCTCTCTTTCTTGGGTTGATTGTGTGCTATTCCCACTCATATTATTTGTCTTTTAAAGTAACTTAAGAAAAGCGTTAGAATGTAGTTGTGAATTGATTGGAACTTGGGTATTATGGGGTAACTAAGTCTCACATTGAGTAGTATGGGATGCTTGGTGGAGTATTTAAGTGTTCGGTTCTCCCACCTTAACAACTGGCTTTTAAGGGTGGGTTTCCCAAGTGCTTTGGTGCTTTTTAATTGGTTTGAGCTGGTTGTCATTGTCTTGAAAATGCTACCTATGGGGAGGGACTGACCAAAAAGGTTGAGTGAAGTATCGCTAGTGCTAGCTGCTGGGATGTCTACTCTCATGGGCAGTGCTATGATAGCGACTTGAGTATATGGGATACTTGAGTCCCCTTTTAACAGCTGTGGGTTCCCCAAGTGCTTGAGTACTTGTAATGAATCCATTGAAGTATTTAGTGGAGATACTAAAAATCAGGGTATCGGTTGAAAATAATGTTTCTCGGTTTTCTAAAATGACAAATATTTTTTTGTCATTAAATGACAAATATTTTGATAAAACTAAAATACTCAAAATGACATTTAAATTTAAATATGAGACAAATGTAATACTTTAGTTGTTTGAAGACCCTAACTTTCAAGAATATACCGGCCTTCTGAATCTAAATATTCAAGGCTGTGTTGTTTTTTATTCAAGGCTTGTGCTGTGTTTTGATATTTGACTTCCTTATCTTTTTTATTCTTCTCTGCTAATCAAATTCCTTCATGTTCATTTGATTACTTGAGGAATGATGTTTTAATCTCTTTCAGGTTCATCTTCACAACAAAGAGAGTCACTACCGTCATCACCGCCAGAGACAACTCCGTTTGACAGCGATTCTTCAAGTGGATCCTCACCATATGAAGATTTTCATGAATAGAAATGTTTTGTCATCTAAAGAATTTCTTACTTTTCAGCTGAGCATGACGCACGTTTCATCTAGTTCTTAAATACTCTAAATGATTAAAAAACGTGACAGATGATCTCTCTATCGAGAAGGACCTCGGTTGAAAGCCAGATATCTTGAGCAGAGCGGCGCATACAGTGGAAAGAGAACTTGGGACTGGATATTTGGCCAATGCACGCACGGTAAATGTTGATTGCTATTCATTGTGTGTTTTCTGTGGCAACCGAAGTCATCGGTGAAAAAGAGCCTCGCTTTCGTCTCGCATCTAACATTATCTATGCAAACATCAATCGCACATCTAACATTTTTATTCCTTGACAACTTCAGTCACCAGTGAAGAGCCTTGCATTCATCTCTTACGTCATTTTCGGGTTGTATATTCCTGTAGCTTCTGGTCAATGTGCAATTTTTGGCTTCTTAATTTATTAGAAAATAGGAGCCTAGAGGTTGACATGATTATGTACATACATTTTATTATATTTTGAAAAATAGAATAAAAGCAATATCTTCTTCCACACATAAGGCCTGGGTAGAAAGTGCTGAGCAGCAGGATATTATTTTAGTTCAATATCATATCAAACCAATACAAAGCATTATATTATTTTCTCAGAGAAATTATGAAAAATAAGTCTATTAAGCTTCCTTTTTTTTTTTTCAAAAAAGAGTCCCTCTTAACCGGTGAGTTTCCTTCAAAGAGCCATCTAAAAAAGAAATGGTAGATTAGTTCTTCAAAATGTGAATTATGGATGAGGGTTAGGTGTATGATACTTCTAAGATTCTACTTTGTAATTAATGTGCAAGGTTTAGATTAATTACGTCTATTTTTTTTTTTTACTTATTTGATTTATTTGAATTTTATAATTTTAAAAATAATTTTTTTAATTAAATTAATTTGACATGATAAAATTTAAAAACTTATTCGTAAGAGAGTTATAATTTAAATATCAATGATTTATCTCAATACCAAACATATATTATATAACAAACAATTTGTTAGTAGGGGAAATTTAATTTTATATGTTTTCTCAAAGTATATTGACATATAATATATCTAAAATATGAATTGTATTTTTTTGTCAAAACATATGATTAATTGATCAAGCAATGATTGATGATTAATTAGTAATATCTTACACGGAGTCTAGTCTAAACATTCAAAAATCTTCTTCGGATGATTCTTTCTCTTTTGCTGAACTGTTGACTTTGTTGGTAGCTGAGTCAATAGGTGGATTTGAATTTGTAGGAGGTTGGGAGTGTTTGGGGGCTATATCTTACAAGGTTTGGGTCATGATGACTAGTAAATCAATGTGAGAAAATTGTACGTGTGGTATGATTTCAAGGGATAAGAGGACAAATCTCATGTAGCATATATAAGTATTGTCTTCAAAGAAGGGATCATGAGTTCAACTCCCCTTTAGAGATATGATGGTTAAGCAGAATAGGGGGAAAAAATTCGTCTGTCATATGATAAGAAAGGGGTGTAGGAGTGAGACATTTATCCTTATATAAATTTACTATTTATCGTGTGCTCTTATCTCACCACCTTGTTCCTATTTAAGGTTTCTAATTGTTTAATGTCCTTCGCTGCCTCCAAACCTTCTAACTCAAGGAGGACTTACACGAACTATTAATAATATCCATGTTTGCATTGTGGGTCGATGATCGGGAGTACATATCTTGCTTGGTATTCAGATCAAGATACTCTCAACTGAATCTTGGTAATGTTTCGCTTTGTTGGGAAAGCCAAACCGGTTTTGTGATATCCTCTATTTTAGAGTTGTTCACAATTTGACACCTTATATACCCCAAAGACTCAATCGAGCCTAGGTACATTCTTTAGGTACCTTTTGTGGCTAATCTATGCAATTCTCCATTCTTAAATCTCACACATATATTTTAAATAGTCTACTTCTTCCCATACCAGATTATTAACTACTTTTATACTTACTTTGACTTTAGAGGTAGTATTTCTTTGATGAATTCATTTCATTCCAATCATTGTTGCATAGAATCAAGTTTGTTTCTACCTCACTTCGAAGTACTTGTTGTAGAACGTTCAATATTCTATGGCTTTTGTAATTCACATCTCATCTTTTACCCTACGATTCTTTGTCCAAGTCCTATTTACTTGAGATAATCGCTTAAGCTATAATCTATACTCGCATTATTTTCAGTAGAGGCAAAATCATCACATATAAATGTTATTATAAACAATAAAAATTGATAATGACACAGATAAGACTAACTTTCATGTTTTACTAAAACAATATTGATGATGTTGAAAAAGGAAGGAAATAATTAATATAAAGGTAATAAGATAGATAGAATTTTGTTTATCAAATTTTATTTATTATATATATATATTTATCTTCTCTATTCCTTTTTTCTCCCTATCTCTTTTTCTCTTTCTATTTTTCCTTTCTCTATTTTCTCTTTCTTTCTTTCTTTCTTTTTTCTTTCTTTCTTTCCCTTTCTCTCCTTCCTCTCTCTTTTTCCTTCTTCTTTCTCTTTCTTCTCTCTTCATTTCTCTCTCCCTCTCTTTCTCTCTTTCTCATTTTTTCCCTCTCTCTCCTTCCTCTCTCTTTTTCCTTCTTCTTTCTCTTTCTTCTCTCTTCATTTCTCTCTCCCTCCCTTTCTCTCTTTCTCATTTTTTCCCTCTCTCTCCTCCTCTCTCTCTTTCACTCTCTCTTTTCTTTCTCTCTTTTTCTTTCTTCTTCTTCTTCTTCTTCTTCTTCCTGGTCATCCCTCTCTTCTTCTTCTTCTTGGTCATCCCTCTCTTCTTCCTATTCTCCATCTTCTCCATCTTCTTCTCCTCTTTCTCTTTTTCTTCCTTTCCTGTTTCTTACTCCTTCTTCCTTTTTTTTATTCTCTATCTTACAAATTTTCAAACATCCAATTTCTAATTCAACAATAATCTTTCATTCTCACAGGACAATCATTTTTCACTAAATTTCTACCACTATTGCTTTTGGATTCTTTCCTTTAATTAGTATTATGAATCCTATAACTAAGATGAAACTCAGGATGTAATTTGGAGCAAAGTTGCGCGAGTTTTGCACCTGGCAACCATGGTTAGCAGAGACCAAAAATAGAAATTTTGAATTTCGACTAATTGTAACCGATTTCATTAATTAAGTGGTTAATTATAGAATTAGTATATTCAGAAACAAATTATTAGAGAAAAATTGAAGAACAGAGGCTCATCCTACTTGAAATTTGGATTTTCAATGAGCTGGGATTTGTTTTTCGGCTAGGTTCCTTTTGTTTTTATTTGTTGCTCTATTGGTTCTGATTTTTGGACAAAAATGTAGTTGGACAATTTTTGAATGTGTTTCTGATTCGAACAGGGTTAATGGAGCTCAATTGGTAGGTGAAATTGCGGATTTCGTTTTCTTATTCTTGCATTTTCCTTGTTTGTGGTTACCTA
This sequence comes from Pachyrhizus erosus, assembly GCA_026544285.1. Classification (NCBI taxonomy): domain Eukaryota; kingdom Viridiplantae; phylum Streptophyta; class Magnoliopsida; order Fabales; family Fabaceae; genus Pachyrhizus; species Pachyrhizus erosus. The sequence goes on along the minus strand of JAMLFT010000071.1, from coordinate 2,270 downwards.
GTATATATATAAGGTGCCTATGTTTAATTTCAGACTTATCAAGGAATGGGTGGTGGCATTTGTGCAGACTATAGGGTGCAGAGGCTATTTGGGTGGAAGGAATTTGAGGAAGGAAGGGCGGTTTGTAGAGAAAGAAGCTTGAGAAGGAAGACGAGTTGCAGAGAATGGGGAAGGTGATGTGACTGCCTCTTATTATTTTAGGTGACTGCATATGTGCCATATAGAAATAAAGGTGTTTTTTTAGCACCGAAAAACATCGTGATTCAGTGGTTAAGACACTGGACCCTTGTGCTAGGTCCTAGCCTTGAGGTCCCGCTATGTCTTCTTTTCCTATTTTCGTTCTTTTATTCTCCTTACCTTAGAACATATTCCCTTTTATACATAAAAGCCCTCTTTATTAACGCGAATGACCTTCAGCTTAGTTGGATAACTCGCATTTCTTCTCCCTCCAGGTGTGGGTTTGACTCCTCCCTTTAGCCTTTTCCTCCCTTCTTTTCTTTTAATTCCCTTCCTTGTTTCCTTTGTTAATTTTTTTAAGGCACTAGGCATTTTCTATCACAATTGGGACATAGCCCAGCTAGTGCGTGCCTTCCTTTTCTCTTCAAGGGGTTTGGGTTCGAATCCAGCCCCGATTCTTTTATTTTTCCAATTTTCTTATTTTTACTTATATTATTATTTAATTTCCATTTTCCAGTTTTTAATTATTTTAAAATTTTTATAAATTCATTTACATTTTTCTCCTTTTATTCGTATATTTTCACTCACCATAATATTTATATATTTTCAAAAATCTACATATTTTATTTTAATTTATTTTAATATATTTATATATACATTTATAAAATCTTTTTTTATATTTTAAAAATTAAGAATATTAGATTAAATTTTTCTCTTCTTACTTCTATTTATTTTTCTATGTCAATATAAATTTTTATGAATCTCATATTTATTTTAATATCTATTTTATCCTATTATTTTCTAAAAACTAAAATTTTTAAAATTTTTCTTTACATGTATTTATTCATTTTTTTTCTTTTATTAATTTATTTAAAATTATTTTATCTAAAACTTTCCTAACATTATGCTATCGTTTATCTCAATTTACTTTATAAATTTTCTTTATTATAAAAATTATAATAATATTTTCAAAATAATTTTAAATTTTAAATTTCAATCTATCTATTATCACAATAATCTATTCAAAAAAATGAATTATAATTTTTCATTTCAAAGATTTTTTATTTATTCTAACGTTATTTTGTCTAATTTGAACTATAATATTATTTATAAATTTAAAGAAGATGTTACAAACACTGTTTGTGATATATTAATATAAATATTTGAAATATTTTTAAAAACTATTTAAAAATTAAAGTATTATGTAAATATCAGATATTAGTAACAACTTTTTTTATCATATTTTTTTTATAACATTTTATCATATTATTTTGTCAACAATCAATCCGTTGTTATTATTATTATTATTATTATTATTATTATTTTATTATCATACTAGCAAGATTGTAGAATTATATTATGAATTGTCATCATTAACTTATTTTAGGATAAATTATAAAGTGGATTCTACTGTGGATTATGCTAACATATCAAAAGACAATATCAATTCTCTAACAATTTACTTGACATTAATATGATGTTTTTAATTGTTTGTAATATCAAGTCTCTCTACCATATATCAAGAGAAACATAAATGGTCCATTTTAATCTTTAATTGATTTATTTAATATTTCAAAAGTTTTAATAATTAATGTCATGAGAATAGACTGTAATATATTTGATAAATATCTTAGCTAGTTTTAGTTTTTTTTATCAATTGAAAAGTTTGTTTATTTGACAAATAATTTTTTTAGTAGTTTCAAAGTTTATTGAGATGATACTTTAAGTAGTATTTTAATTTTTATTTTAATTTCATTTTTTTTTCTTGAATGCTTATTACTTTTTTTTTCAATCTTCTCATTATAAGATAATATTTTATTATATTTTTATTTCTTCTTCTACTTATAAAGTAAAATTTTATTATTTTGTATCCTTTTTTATATAAGATAAAAAATTTTCATCTTTACGTTTTTATTACACAAGATATTGATAATGATAGATAATAAATTTATTTTATTTTATTTTTTAAAATATTTTCATATTACATTATTTATTTTAAGTATTATATTATTAATAATGTCTATTTTATTATTCTAACTTATACTTTAACATATTGATATTATTAGATGATGAATTTATTTTGTTTTTATTTT